>JBAIZZ010000116.1:980944-1053758 GCA_037355905.1 Heliconius aoede | reverse complement strand
ATGTGGCAATGTTATCTTTTGTTTGTAAGCATCTAGAATATAGTGACACGTCACTATTTCTTAATTTTCAGTTCAATTATGATTTGTATTGCGTTAAGAGATGGTAAATGAACGCTACGCTTTCTCATATTATCAGAGCGAAGCAACTAAAATAATTAATTTCTGCGAGTGGTAATTGAACCGAAAACCGTTACGCTTACACAAATATATAAAAAAAATTAAGGTTTTATCCACAATTGTCGAGCAAATAAACTCGTATAAGTAAACGGTAGGCACCACAATAACAATTAAGAAGGGGGAAGGGGGAGGGGGGGGGGGGGGTTATCCTTAACACAAATCGTCTAGCGTCGTAAGCTCGGGAACTTGTGAGACAATCTTGACTTAAACGTTCTAGGGTCGGTAAGTGTATTGGACAAGTTTAAACGAGATAAGCCGCGCTGATAGCTTTTATTAGAATAACTGTTGCGTCTCAGTCAACAAATGTTTACAAAATTGTCTTATGATATGGAAATATAACTTTACAAGCTTCACGCTGTATCCTACAGCAGTGTAGGCAGAGAATCTGGCGTTAACGACTGATTTCCCGCTGAATTCTAGACGCATTGCATGTTGAGTAGCGGAACTCAACGCCCGCTTTGCCGCGACCAGGGCGAAGAAATTAAAAAATCAATTATTTCATTTCCTCGAGCGAGGATCGAACCTACAACCAGTTGCAGTTACAGCACACACTTGTCACCTTTGATTTGGATTATTTTTGTAAAAAAAAAAATTGCAGCCTTATATCGTTATTATTTAAATGGTTTTGACAACTATAGAAATGGATTCCAGTACAGCCGTGTTAAGTGGCACGAAAATAAAATACGAATTCGCATGTTCAAGTTTCTCCATAAGTATTTTGTGTTCTTAATTGCTTGGAAGGTGATGTTACTCCAAGCCAGCACTGCAAGACTAAAGTTTGGGTATTATCTCCAATCGGCCTGGCTTATCGAGCTGCAAGATCCTTGTAAAGTTAATTTTGACTGTGTTCTAGAAACTGTTTAATCTGTGCTAACTTAGAAACTTATTCGTTACGATACTTAGTTATTGTGCATGGTACTTTAAAATTACTTTATAGTCTTGAGATATTTGTAACACGCAAATGCGAAGAGTGAGAAACGGAGTGTCTCAACACTACGTTCCCTCTGCCAACCGAAAAAAAAAACTAATATTTCCTTAAATATCCGAGATAACTGTTTGTATAGCACTACCAGAACAGCTTTTCATACATCTTGAATGCGACCTTATAAAATGAAACATGCTTGACATGTAACTTAAAATCGTGGAACTTCACTCTTTTCACACCCACTGGCTTGAATCCACAACGTTATTTTTGCTGCATAATTATGCAGTCTAATAAAAATGCACATCTCAAGACACCGTTGAAGAGTTGAGAGGGCGAGGCGCGATGCGGCCTCAAAGAGTTCAGTTCATTACCGTCTTACCTTCTAGCTTTAGTGCTGTTCTTCTTGGACAGATTTTTTTTTTAAATATAGTTATGTCGATATTTTTTTTGATAATTAAATTTGGTTGCGAAAATAATACAAAGCACCATTGCTTTGAAAATCATCTAGATGTAGAACATAAATCTAACAAAAGTAATACTAAATATGATAATTTACATTTTAATTAAAATATTAAACAGAAAACTACACTAAAAATGATTATATTGTACAGTAGAACAGTAGTTTCCATAATAGAACGATGTCGAACAAATACCGTCTTCAAACTCCATTACCGTACCGTAGCCAGAAGATTCCATTCCATTAAAAAAAAATTATATTACTAACAAAGAAAAGTAAAATGAGAGAAGAAAAAATAATTACACAAAAATATTTCAACGTTCGCAATCCAAGTCACTCGAACTATCATCGCCGAGCGGAACAAACTACCGCCAAGTGTGTCGATTTTCAACGTCCTCGAGAAAAAAAATATTCTCGAGTCGCAAGTTCAGGGGGGGGGTGGGGGGGTGGCAGGCCACCCTCCCTCTTCCTCTGGACCTCCTTAACTGCTCCAAGCGGACAAAAAGAATGAATGGATCCGCCCCTTAACGAATACACCGAGCGGCATAATTCATACTTAGAAAAATGCAAGGAGTTGACATGAACTCTGTTACTTTTTAATTGCATCGATATGTGCACCGTGATTCATTAAGCCAGCTTTAGTGGACTGAATGGCCCCTAAATTAAGGTATTTTATTTATTAAATTAATATTTGATATTTTATTTGGGTTTTTTTGAGAGATTTTTTTGAGATTTTATTTTATTTGGGTGTCCTCAAAATTAATATTATTTAAGTTATCGTTTCAATCAAATACATTAGTCAACAATAAACTTAAAAAAAATACAATAAACTTACTGTAATAACTTAATTGGCAGGAATTTAAAATAAATAATAATGCCTACTGCCGTCATTCAGAAACATTAATTAATAAAAAGGAAAGGGATAAAAGAAGCTACGAACAAACAATCGCGACATAGTTGAGTTAGCGAGCATTGTCCCGTAAGACGATAGTGGTGCCCACATCCGATGAGCGGCTCTTACTTTACATTGCTGCTGTGATATGTTAATGTTTTATGTACTTTTTTTTATTTTAAGAAATATTTTTTTTTAGATATATGTAAAAGTATAGGGAACCGGTATTTTTTGTAGATATATTTTTTTTTGTATACATTTCATAATTTTTGAAGATAAGCCTAAGTTAATGACAAAAATTATAAATGGTTAAACAAGATAACGACAATTTTTTTTTTTTGGGTAGCCAAAGACATAACTATAAAATACAAACGAATATTTCTAAGAAAATAAAAAAAAAACTGTAATGTACACCATTGACGGTTATAATTCAAGTTTTATATTAAAAATATAAATAATTATATTTTTTACAATTTAAACAAATCTACCTCAAAAAATTTGATTTGACATCTTTCAAGCGAGCTCGCCCTACAATCGCGGCGCGGAAGGCAGCCTCGGAAGTTAAGATGCGTCGGTTGCCACGTATAATTTTTCCACTCTCTTTCAATTCACCCCCTATCACCCCCACCTCAACCCTTCCGTCTGTCAATCTTAACTACAAGGCGGGAACGCTACAGGGTTCAGTAGTGGCCCCACATTTTTTTTTTTATTTTTTGTTTTAATAGGACTCCAGCCGGCATTACTCAGAATCGATGATTCAAAGTGAACCATAGTTTTAACGTTTTTATGCGTTATGCGGGATTTGCAAGTGCAATTTTTGCGTGCTCGCCCCCTAAAGGTGTAAGTTTTCGCTGATAGCGGTCTTATTGACGTTAATTGGTAAATTTGATTTTATGATTTGAGCTTTTTGGTGAATATTTTATACAATTACTGTTGTGAAATAGATTGTCTATTATTATTGAACTTTTGTTATGACAATAGCTTCACGTTGTCTAGATATACACGGGACAGCCAGAGAGATAGAGAAAGAGAAAAAGAGAGATATTGTTATAATGTGTGGTAAATTCGGCACTTAAACATAATTTTAAGAAAAATTAATATTCAAAAGAAGATATTTATTACATATTATACCTAAGCTAGTCATCTCCCCGTATAAGGAGACAATCACAAAACAAACAAAACACAAACACCCTTCTAATTGCCAAATTCTTCAAAAGACTTTAAAGGTAATCATAGAAACGTTACCAAAAAATCGAAGACAGCTATAACGTCCAACGGCACGGCATTGTGGCTTTGAAGGCGGCAGAAACGAGAGACCAGACAGGCCAGGGGGAAGTAAAAAAAATAACCTCAACTTGCATACGCGTAAGTAGCTGGTTGCAGTTGATGCGCGAAATGCGAATGCGTTATAAATGCCCGGTTTTTTTTTTAAATAATAAGTACAATATGTTTGTTTGTGTGTACTTTAACAGAAAGCTTGTATTTAAAATGTCATTTATAATTGAATATTAAAATTAATTAATTATAAAGCAATTGAACGAATTATATCTATACTATAATTCATCTTAATTACTCGTTTAAATATAATGCCAATTCATTAATTTTTTTCTACGAAATGAAAAAAAAAACAGCAAATTAAAAAAAATCCGGTTGCATCTTTCATTTGGACAGCTACATGCGACTCAAGATGCATCAGCAAAGGGGTCCCCTACGATCCACTACGCTGTACAAACTTACAATAGATAAGGGTTTCAAGTACCCCCCAAAAGGGGTAAGACATCCCCCCAAGTCTGCCTAGACTTTAGTGGAAGAAAAAATAATGGGGGAGAGGGATGGCGAACACCGATATACCGATCCGACTGTGGTTGACTTCCCTTCGTTCGTTCGTTTAAGCATGTCTTAATATCTAGATGCAGTCCGCTAATTACGCATCTCCGTGTAATATGAATGATTGTGAGAGCTTTAACTGTAGTTTCCTTTTTTACCTTTGTTTCTTATACGAGAGCAGGTTTTTTTTTTATATTAATTCTTGTAATGCAAAGTTTATTTATATAATAAAATGATCGACATATTCGATACAATTCGATGGAGACCTTAGTGTTTTAACACTAGGTACTATACATAACCTGTTGTGTGTGGATTTAGCGTGAAGCTAAAAAAAACCCTAAATAACTTTGGGATATTCCACACAGAAAAATATCAAAAACAAAAAAAATCTTACAAGAACATGATATCCTATTCACGTGTTATTACGACACGGCAACTAGTTCGTTCAGGTTTAAAACAAAAAAAAAACACCGAAATGCTTTTAAATATTAAAATGTAAGTAACGTAACACTTAGTTCTTTCAAGTCCATGAAGTGGATTTGAACCGCTCTAATTAATCTGGTTCATATCGTGTTCCACTAGTATTATTTACCTCATCTTTCTGGATCTTGCCTCGACGTGAATATCCTTTTGTACAGTTGGCAACAATATTCAATTAATTTAAATAATATTAAATTGAAATTAATTATATTTTTGGATATATTCTTATATTAAGTAATAAAAAAAATTAATACAAATAATTTTACTTAGGTTATCAGCGTAAGTTATTACAGATTGTAAAAATATATTAAACAAAAAATATTAAATTTGTTAAGTAATATATTACTAACAAATATTAAATGACAACATAACGATTAATAGAAAATTCATAACTTATACAATTATCTAAAACTATAAATAACTATGAAATAAGTACGGAAATATAGATTATTTTTAGTAAGAATAACTTAAAATTTAATAGAAATTATTAACAACCAATTACCTACATCAAATAAACAGAAAAAACAATATAAACTAATATAGAAAAGTGATAAGTAAAAAATCCCATTTCTTAGTGGCCCAAGTCTTTGCGGTGCAACGAGTAGCATCTTTTTTGCCGAGTGTAGTCGCACAGTTGGCTAACCTCGGCTGAACTTGATACATGACATTGTCTGCCCTTTCACGCACCTCGAGAGCCTTTTGTAATACAAGCTTTCTTCTTTACGCTCGTTGCGCAAGTAAAAGGCTGTACACGCGTTCGTGATCTAAAAAGTCGCGCGTTTTTCGCTTATTTTACTGTAATTTAATGTGGAAATTTAGTTAGATTGTTAAATTGTGTTATAGTTAATAGTATAATATGTAGTTAAGTATAATATGTATTAATAACTATACTTTCATTTCAGTAAGGTGTGATTTTCTTATAATTATAATAAAATGATGTAAAAAAAAAAAATTTAAGGTGAAACGTTATAACAGTTGCATAATTTTCTTATGTAACTCGAAATGCTTTTTTTCTGAATGCAAAAAAAAAAACTCGAGACTTTTTTCTAAAAGTGTAAATGCTGAGGCGTTATTTTCTTTTCTTTTTAAGTTTCTAAAAAAAACAGTTTTCATGGGGCCCCGGCAGCAAGAGCGGGGGGCGGTCAAGTGCTTCCGTCCTCGACTTCAACGTTAACATAGCTTAGTGAAGATAGGTTTCAACCTATCTTTATTCATGTGGCTGTCGAGTTATAATTGAATTATTTTCACACTTACCACCTCTTACAGGTGATGAAAAATTTTAACAAGCGTCCACTATGTAACTATAGATATACAAATATATGTATAAACTACAAGTATGACAGTTCTTATCATGTTAATTCAATTAACAGCATATGTTAGCTTTTTATCAAAGTAAAAATTGCATGGAAAACCAAGACTTTATTATGATACGACTTTACAAAATTTGTTATAATATCTTCTTTTCTTCATCACACTTAGTTATATACGTCTTTTGGAAATATGATATTTCAAATGATATTATCCATAATATCATTTGAAAAGCCATACCTCTCTCTTCAAGAGACGATGAGGACGGAATTAAAAAGAAAAATCCAAAATAATCCACGAAATTTATAAGAAATCAATAATTGGTGACAAAAATAGTGGCGCACTCGTCTGCTTAACCGGCGTATCTCAAGCCAGCCAAATGAGGGCTGAGTGTAGATTAATGAATTATTAATGTGCACACTTTTCGCGCCAATTATAATTATGTAAGGAAAGCAATTATGAGCCCTGGGCGTCGCATAACCGTATATTTCCATATACACTATGTTTAGAAATTATTATTTTTTAATTACTATTATATATATTATTGTTATATACCTATGATTCTATTAACGATATTTAATTGCGGCGTTGAATTACGCTATTCAACACGCCAACATGCCTCCAGAATGTGGGTAACGGATATGTCTTAATGGGAAAGGACTGTGTTTTTGCCTACCCTACAATGTACGGGATAAACGTGAAGCAAAAAAAATATATACAAATATATAAAAATATTATATATAAATTTTTATGTTAAAATAACGTATAAACAGCCGACACGGTAGAGTTTTACTGTAATTTAGTCTTCATAAGAAAATTTTAAAAGCTACTCCTAGAACGGAAATCTCTTCGTCAAGACAAAGAAAAACAGTGAGTGCATAAGGGTCTCAGGAAGAACAATGCTTTAAATGCATAATCAAGTTTACGGTTTACATTACAAAGAAAAGTATTTAAAGGAAAAAAATACTATAAAGTCTTCTTTTAGAAACTGCTTTTAAATTTAATATATAAAACGTAGAATTTACTAAAACTTTATAGAATATTACTATATTTTTACCTATAACATTGTAGGTTGAGCAGAGATACCCTGAAGTTAAGAAGCTCCACTCTACGTTTTCCGCCTAACTTCGGGACACTGCGTGCTGACTAGCAGAACTCAACGCCAGCCTTATTCTTATTAATGTGAGAAATTAAATTAATATATGACTTCAGCATATAATCAGACGCTGTCGCCCTCTAGAGCACGATGTAAGTCTACACGAATAAATAAATAAAATGGAACAGGAATTAAAAAAAAAAATTATAAACAATTTACAAATATACGGACTATCTAAAATAGATGGAAAAGTACAAACTGAAATTGTACCACGAGACTGTCAGATGACTGTGGACAGACAACAAGACAAAACTATAAGAGTAACTATTTTTAAAATAGCTCGTCTCCACACTTAGACAGCCCAGCTGGTTTATATATGCTGATACTACTAGTAACGGGCGTTAGGCTAGTTATTGTTATTTTTTATTTTATTATCATTGATATTGATTACTTGTATATACAAATAAATAAGCGTAAATATATATAAACACAATATACTGCAAATAAACAATATAAGTAATATATGTGTTTTCTTTTTTCTCTTTTTCACGCTGTATCCCGAATATAGCAGTGTAGGCAGACGGACTTTCCGCTGAATTTTCGAGATTCCAGGTGGATCTAATTTTAATACTAATAAATAATTCATCTCTTTGAGTGGGAATCGAACCCCCAAGTCGCGTTTACAGTGACACGCCTGCCACTGCGCATTGTAAATATAATACAGGTATTTTTGGTGTTCGCTCCCGCGTCTTCCTAATTGAAACTTAGCGGGAGCTCACTATTATGCGCCGCGGCAAAAATATCCTGCTTTCCTTTAAAAGGAAGGTGACCGTTGCACTTGTCTCATTTTGTGTAAGAATTTGACGTGCATAGTGCTTTCTTACTTTACATTAAAAATATTTGACAGAAAGTATGGAAGGATTTCATAAAGTCCAAAAAATTTTCGGTATAAAAAACGTAAGTAATTATCAATATTTTAAGTCTTTAAAATATTTTTTTCTGTATATTATCTCTTTTATTATGAATTGTGTCTAAATGTAATGAAACCAAAATGTATTTGGACTACATCCGGAATACAATAAAATAAAGATATTATCATAATAAATAACGTATATTTCTCTGTACAGGTGCAAGAGCCATATACCACACACCTAATTAACGGACGCGTGCGCAGGTCCGAGCGGAACGTCACGCCTTGCCGGAAGCCCGACACCGGACGCCGAGATTGTCCCGAGCCCCTGATTCCTTCCGGTGACTCCGTTGGTCGCGCTGGGTGACCCCGGCTCAAAGTACACGAACACGCGTTCAAATTAATATTAGTTGATAAAGAAATGGTGAATTTTAAAAAAAAATATATAAAATATAATAACTTTTTCTTAGTTTATCTATTATAATTAAATTGTATCATTTTTTCTTATTTCAGTTAAGAAGATTTTCCGGTTGAAGACTTCAACACTTTTGTTTTCCATTCTCGACACTTCCTTACGGATTTTTCAAGTGTGTGGTAAGATAGAGATAATGGGCTGTCTGAATGGTAAGTATTTATTTTGTATTTATATAAAAATGATAGGTAATTGGAAATATTTTCACAAGCCACGCTGTTACCTTATATCTTGTTCCACACTTGAAGGTCGACGCACCCTGATCTTTAGCACGGAACGATTGGCGGTGATATTTTTTTTATTGAACTCGTTATATCTGACTCATATCAGATTTATATATTGTCGGCTGACGAGATGATATCTTATGAAGTTTAAATGTACATCGTAAAGAGCCATTTTACCACGACAAAATAAATTAATTAACTTCCCTTTAAAAAAAGCTAACTTAGAATTTATATTTTCAAATTCTTAATTAAATAAAAAAAAACAACAACATCGTATTAATTACAATAAAAAATCAGAGAAGAAAATAATCTAATGCGAAAGACAATAACGTAGCAGCCCATTCATATCTTGAATAGACATCGTATTTCAAAAGGACGTTTCTTTTGTTTTCCCAGAGAATGTGCTTGAGAAGTTAATATATATCTAGTGAAGAAACAGTGGTCGCGCCTAACCACCGGCTATTGTTGAATTTTGTATCAATTTACAATTAAGTCTACACAAACACACCCCAAGCGGCAAGTGATTCTCACGGCTCTGGCGTCCTTCTCACGCGCTCGCCTTACACTTCCTTCCTGCTTGCCCGATGCGTCTGCGCAGCGTTCGGATAATCGAAGTTGTCGCGCTTTGTTATGTTTAATATTATAAATTTTATAATGCATAATTAACCAAGTATAAAATATTTGGCATAAAGTAAAAGTATTAAGTTAATCATGAATCATACCCTATTCTTAGCATATTTAAAATATATTTTTTGCGACATTCGGAAACGCTTTCCTGTTTTAAATAATTTCTTAAATATTATATTAAACATATTTTAGCTGTTATTTTAAATTAAAATATATTTTTTTAATGAAAACAATATAGGAGTATCCGATCGCTCCCTCTCGAGGGTCATCCAGCGGTTGTAAACGATACTAAGGGTGATAATCGGTTGCTGCCCACCGCCTGGGAACCGCTTCTTCCGGACTTACAGCTTAAGTGACAAATCTTTTTTTGATTGTGAGAACCATGGTCAGGATGTCAGCCCATTGATGGGTTGAGGAAAAAGGTTTTCGGAATTTATTTTTGAACCGAGGAAGGAAATCTTCAGGAACAATTGCTATTATTACCGCATTATCAAACTTCGAAAATTAGTTATTTAGAATAATATAGTATAAAATTTATGAAATATTAATTTAACATTAATTTATGATATATATATATATACAATTTAAATTAACTAATATAATATTTTCTTTAACATTTCAACATCCTCGGGAACACCACGTGCAGATAGTTCCATTAAAAAAAAAAGATACAAAGGAAAAAGTTTAAAACTCAAGAACAGTATCAATTAACCCTTGCAAAGCGTTTGAGCAAACATGAATATTATATCTGGATGGGTCGTTTTTGTCTTGCGCGATTTCTTCCAGCTTTATTTCCTTTGTGGCTTGGGTAAGGACCATTGTTTAAGCCTCACGGGCGAGTCTTGAGAGCAAACAGGTCACGCTTTGTCTTAACGCTATTGTTTCACTAGGCCAATATTCCCATGAGACCGCCTCATCTGTGGCAATTGTTATTTTATTTGAAAAAAAAAAAAAAAATAACAATAATACTCAATTGAAACTCGTACCAACATTCTAGATGTTAATTGAAATTTGACACGATATCACTTATATATTGGATTCAAATTTTTTTGGTAAAGGAAATTAATAGAAATCTCAGACATTGTTTGTTGTTCCTTTTTGTATAACATTAGAGTAGTTTAAGCAGCTTCACTCTGTATCCTACAGACAGCGGGTTAGGCAGAGGGAATCCTAGTGTTAAGACACTCCGTAACATGGTACAATATATAAATTTTAGATTATGTACATTTTAGCAATAAAAAGTAGTGATAAGATAAACGTAGATAAACTATTACCATATTATTATACGACAGGATAAGTATACGATTCTCTTTGTCGTATTGTTAGAATTTCCTATTATTTAAATTTTTAAATAATAATGTAGAATAATAAAAAGTAAAAACTTATAATATATATCATTTTGACTCACAATTTTTGTTACGTATTCTGAAATTTTGATTTCGAAATCATTGTCTTTATATTTGAGTTTATTGTGAATTTTTCACTTCGAACTACATTTACATTCTACGTATTAAAATATATTTATTATTTTATTTATATAGTTATGTTTTTTTTTTCTCAAATACTAAATAATATAGGTAGTTTTTGATAGTAGTTTGAAGTAGTTTGAGCAACCAGTAGTGGTTGCTCATGTTCTTAACATCATGATAAAAAAAAACCTCATATGAAACAATAATAATAACAGTTATAACTTTTTATTTAACAAATAACAGTTATAATTTATTATTTAAATTCAAATAAAGATAACACGCACACACACGCTAATATAACTTTTACCTTAGTTTTAGCATAACGGACAAGCAAGCTGTCGCGTGACGTACCGTAGCGGGCGCGGTACCGGCCGCTTCACATCTGTCAGTGACCACCGTTCCTTTACATAATTGCTTGTGAAAGAAAGGCACCCTGATATAAATATTGTTTTTAGTTTTTTTTTCTCTATGTCAATCTAATATTTTTTTGTAATTTTTTTTTATAATATTTTGGTTTTTTTAGTCATCTTTGAGAGGTTCCATTTTTATGAATAGGTTGTATTGTACAATACAATTAATAGTTCCGAATTCGGAAACACATTTTTTTCTCTAGATACGGTTACTTGTATCATTATAACAAAAATAAACCTATTATTGATTTTCTTGTAGATATATTGGTAGGTAGACGGCCCTTTTAAACAATTTTATTTTAATTTAACGGGACTTTTACAAAAAGTCGTAGTTAATTTTAGCTGCAATTTCTATAGTTTTGTATAGAAAGACCCACATGAAATACTAACGGACCGCCAATAGAAAATTAATTTAATATATTATCAACACACTTAATAATAAATAATAATTTCAATTTATCTTTAGGGGTTATGGATTCCATTAATTAAAATTATTAGTAGATATCACTTCCCTAACACCATATGCTTTATGCGTTGTGCCCATGTGTAAAGTGACTTGGCGATTTTCTTACAAGTCTATTGTTAATTTCTTCGAAGACATTAGAAGAATAGCTCTTGTCCCTACACCCTTAGAGGATGTATTACAGGGAGAATCTACATGGAATTTCAACTTATCAGTCACTATAATGCCTTTTCCAATTAAGCAATGTCTTGAACTTTGAAGGAAGTCAGTCCCAATATTGAAATGAACCCCGTCACGCTGGCGCGGAACAGAAACTAGATAAGTTCTATTCAATTTCTTGAGTTGATTAGTTTTTTTAAGTTTTTGTAGCGCACTTCCGGAACCCGAGTGACGTTCCACGCACGAATAGTTTGCTAGAAATTGATATTTGGGCTCTTAGGTGGCCATTAGAGCGTCTGTCTTCCGGTTGTCGATAGCTAGTGGCGCGTGCGTCCCTATTATAATTACTTCATTACTGCCGATAATATGTGATGATCACCGAATTTGTTTACTGATGGAATTCGAGGCGTTCCGCGTCGATGGTAAACTAATATTACTCATTTGTCTTATTTACTAAGAAAAGTTTGAATTTTTTTGATAGAAATATTTAAATCATATATTATATTTTACATATGTACATAAGTGATATTATGAATGTAACGGTAGAAGCCAGTCGTGGTACAGCGTGTACACTATACACGCGTCAGGTTGTGGGTTCGATTACGACTCTGGCAAATGACATATTTAATATTAATATTTTTAGTTATTTCAATCAGTTCAAATATAGTGTTGAGGCAAAGTGCGGCTTTGAGCTCCGCCACTCAACACGCAGTGCTTACAAAATTGGACTAATTCTTTCTCAATATCGTACTATTTACGAGATATAGTGTGAAATTGTAAAAAGTATGACAGTATATGTCGACATCGGTTTCTGATCCTAGGGTTAACTTCGTTAAAATCCATTTTTGTTACCCAGTATATGTAAGTATCTAATAAAGACATTTCGCGCTATTCATTATAAATATATTATTATTTGTCGAATTAGTGATTGCCGTTTGTTTGGTCACTGCGACACAGACGCACCAGCGGGTCGCAATTACGCGATGCGCGCAAACAAAATCGGATAAAACACATAATTTTACAGCTAAACGTATTATCTAGAGTATTATGGGTCACACGGCCCCCGGTGCGTCCGCGTTGTTCAAACAAAATGCCGACCAATCACGATTTTGTGAATTTGAAATTTGTTAAAGCACAGTACAGAAAACCAATACCGCGTATCTACTACACAGTACACGTAACGTAGCTACGTAAAACTACGCACAGGCTAAGCAAGCGCACGCCTGTGTGCCGTACAGACAGACACTCACACAATGGGATATTGCAAATGGGCTAGTCGAATGTATTCGTTCACCCGGCGGCCGCTGGGGTGGGGCGGTGGGAGGGGGAAGATGCGTTTTTGTGCACAACTCTACGCTTTAGCTACATTTACGTGCAGAATATAAGTGCGTAACCAATACAGCCTTAATAAGGTGCGTCTGTGTGCGTGTGTTTCACGTTGCGTGACATCTAGCCCCGAACCCTGTTTTTAATAGTCCTTGTTCGACCAAAAATACTGAATATTTTCGTCGTTTTTTTTTTTGCATCCGCACATTGCAGGTAATAGGTATGTATATTTTTTGGGTGGAACAAATGCTGGTATAGATAGACGTTGATTGGCCGGGACGTTGTCGGGAGAGCAGCACAGCCTACGGGTTGGCAAAATAAAAAGAGCGTATTATTAGTGACAGGAGCAGACTAAGTAGACAAGTCCATCGGTCTCCGCGTTAGGCACACCTGAGTGGCGCCGATCACGGCCCGGTTCACACTTCTTTCAGCGTCCTGAACCGACCGAATGGAAAGTTACATGAAAGGAAGTCGTTTACTTCACAACTAAGAAAAAAGACAAAACAGGCTTTGTTCGCGCCGGTCGCTTTCGGCATCAGACGAGTTGATCCAAAATACAAAGCGAATTATTTACTTATAGATCTTTCCATGGAATACTGTATACTTTTCTTGTACGTACAACAATAAAACTGTTTCAAATTTAAACACGCCACTCTCCAGCACAATTGGTGCTCTTAGATGGACAAACCACGAAATATATTAGCACCTGATGTATCCAAACAACTCTTTAATTATCTCCTAACTAAGTCCACGTCAATGTTGCCGATTTATTTAGATTAGCCAGCCAGTATAATACCATTTCCTAGGGCAGGGATACAAAGCGAAGCGGGCGATGTCCACTCCTCTTATAGCAACACGAATTTTCGCACACACACACACACACACAAACGATCGCCAGTTTTACCGTACACCGGGGCTTGTATAAAATTTATGGCGCACACTTTTGCAGTTATAGCATAGATATGGGGGGAGAGGGGGGGATGGAGTCGGTCAGCCATTTCGCGTCGACTAGATTTACAACCTCGTGCGTACCCGCTAACGCTAAGATTGGATAAGTCTGTCAAATCTGTGCAAGCCATTGTGGCCTCTGAATTTAATTAATACGGACTGTATTTGTGTAAATTATACAAATTGCCGGGCGGTGTTGCGGACGCGTGTGGATGTGACACTGCTAATTGATGCCCATGTCGCTGGCTTGTTACGCCGGAAATAGAATCCATAAAACTAACTAAACACATTCTCTTTTTTTTTTTTTCAAATCTCTCCGAATTGTAAATTGTAAATAAATTATACAAAAAACAGAGAACATGATTCACTAGCGCGATATTTTAAATCGGTACGGGCATACAAATAATAAGAAAAGTTTCACAGCAAAGGGTCAATAATATCCCTTTTAAACATCGGTTAAAAATGCCTCCCATCGGGGGCCTTATTTCAAAATGCACGTTAGGTGGGATGGGGGGAGTGCGGGGGAGATGGTCGCGGGGGGAGCGCGGGGTCAGCGCCTGTTTGTCTATTGCCGCGTTTTCCATTCACCGGGTGAATTTTCCGAAGCCCATTGCGCCCCCTTCCCCCCTTTACTGGCTCTCTGTATTTTTATTAAAGGAATTATAGCGTCTGAATGAGTGCTTATATACATACTTATATTGATTAGCGCAATCACGAGAAGCTGTGCACCGGATGCATTATTTTACAAAAATAAATTATAAAATTTCTATAGGTACGCTATAGCTATAGAAATTTTAAATACTCGTTAATTATTTATTATATTATAATAATAATGTATTCAGGATGAAATTTAATTAATAATTTCTTAGTATATTATCAATTCCAGCATTTTTCAATCGTTGCAGATAAAGTAATGCAATGTTGAATTGCAATAGAGGCTCTCTTTTCAACCTGTCTACGGTAGGGTTAAAAGGGGGGGTTAGCCTTCTCTCCATATGATGTGTTTTTGTCTATAATGAAAATCATCTGCTTCATCAAGGAAAATTTTATCTTGCAAATGAAAAATGTACTGTAGTTAGGTCCGATAAAATTGTATGGTATAGACAGACAGTAACGATTTCCACAACGAGTCTAACTTGCATAATGTTTCAGGAACAAAAGAAAATGTCTATCGCTATTTTCATTTTGTTTTATTATTTTAGTATGTTGTAATAAATTCGTTTTTCAATAGTAAAAAGTATGTTTTAGATCGTCATACTGTAAATTTAATGAGAAATTATAAAATAAGTACTATTACAAACATGAATTTAAAGCCTTCCTTGAAAGCCTCTTTGCATATGCAATCTTTCTAGTATACTAATCAAATATGTATACGAACTAACATAGAAAGCATTTTTCGACCTATACATTGATTGTTCACCTCATATGAATACGTCACTCTTATCGGGATAAAGTTGGATATAGAGTGGAGTTTCCCCTGCATTTAGTTTGTCAGGGAAAATTTAAATTTTTCTAATAGACTGCAAAAAAACTATTTAGAGTTTAATTTATATTTAGAATGCTTCAAATATAGTTTTGACACTATATATTTACATTCCACTTAATACACAATGCCTCCTGAATTCAGCGGATAGTTGTAAGCGGAGTGTCTTAACTCTAGGCACCCTCTGCTCCTACCCTCCTACATGCAGGATAGAGCGTGAAGCTACAAATGTGAAATAATATATTACCAGGCAATATTCATAATGATTGAAAATAGAAGCTTCGAACTTTTGAAATTCGAACAAAAGCATTTTAATCTAAAATTTTTGGAGTTCATCATACTCGTCATCACAATTCTCTGATTGACTAAAAATTTTTTTCATACAGATACTATTTTTCTCTACGAAATCTCCTATATTTAAGCGGTATAGATTTTTTTCATTTTTATTTCTCTGACGTCGTGAAGCCTGCTCATATCATCATAGTCATTGCTTATTATGTTTTTTTTTAATGATAAACAGAAAAATAATAATTAAAAAAGGCAAGAAATACAATAATTTATATTACTTCACGAATCATTCTGTCATACTATATAACCAGACAGTATTTGTAACGAAATATGAACCTACACACCGCGTACAGACAGACACTCGTCAACACCACATTCACGTCAAACAATAGCTGTACACGTTAAAATTTTCAGTTCAAGAAAATCCATATTTCCTTTCACGAAACACCCGTTTCGAATCCACGTAACGGCATCGCATTGATAGGAGATAACATCGCTTTTGGCGTTCGATATACAAAACTGCGTTGATTAATGTTCGGCTTTATAGCTTTACGATCGTATTTCAAACGTGTATGGAAATTATCGTTTGTAAATGGCCCGAAAATTTTATATATCTGGTATGGATTAGGTGTCAATATGCTATAAGTTTACTATAGTATAGGTATATATATATTTTTTTGTTTAGTTTTATTTGAAACAGATAATAAATAACTTCAATAATTTAAAAAACAAACACATTGACATTTCTTGTCAGTTACGCAAACAGATTATATTTAAAAAAAAGTAATCGTTAATAATTAAGAGACGTCGTTACAAAAAAAAAAGCAAAAAAGAAAAAATTCAATCCTTTTCCCGTGCAAATATAGTTATAAAATTGAATTGTCAGAGTGGCCCGGCCCTCTTTTATTACATAGATGCAGCGTACGACTGATTATTTGAAAATTCATGCGATGTCCACCCCTGACAGCCTGCAGACAAAATACGTAGTATATACGAAATTCTGTCGGTTTTATTCCGGCTTTGGACTAGTTCATAGCCTTATGGTGGTGTAATGGTATATATCCCTATAGAGATACATATATAATGTAGTTACGCCGTGTTAGTTTCTGATACTAGTCAAGTGTGAAATTTTAAATAGTAGACTCTCTCGTAATTCCGGAAATGATTTTGGAAAGTTGTTACTTTTATGTTATTTACTTATTTAATGTGTTAATATGATTTCTTACCATTAATATGATTTTGAACACCTATCCAACGAGAAATATGCCCCCGGCTGTTTGAAGTTATCTGTAACAAAATAAAGCATGTCAGTTTATATAAAATATATACATTTATTAAGAACTTAATTATGCTTAACTACATCTATTATTGTTTACTTAATAAAAGAAAAGTGCCTAAAAATGTAGCATCAGTCTCAAAGTTTGTAGCATTAAAAAAATGTTTTTACAGATATAATAGAGAGAGTACAGTTTTATTTATCTATTTTATAAGCTTTATATAGGTAAAAAGTAAGAGAACTTAGTGATTGAATCCTCTTTTTACGTATTTTAAATATTTGTCAATAAAATTTTAATCGAACCGCAATTACATAACTATTAAAAGCAACCTTAAATCTCCCACTAAACGAGTATATCTCATGTATTGTTTTACCAAAATTAAAAAAAGACAAAACATCGATTTTTCTAAGTCTTCCTCACTTATCGATAAGACGTCGATAGTCATCAATACGGGGCCACGTGCGGGACCACCCGGCGGGTGCGCGTGCGCCGATGTTTTTTTCTAAGCCAATCTTGCGCCCGTATACTTTTACTCATTGATTGAAGATAAAACGGTGGGTAGGTTGTAGTAAATCATAAAAGAGTCCTTGCTAATATTTGCTACGTTGTACCGTATTTATTATCTTTTTCTAAATGATAAGAAGATATAACATAGAGAGAAATATGATTATATTTTTTCTACGGTGTGGTAAAATGTCGTATTATATTTCTCAGCTTATTTTTAAAACAATATAAATCCTTACTTGTACAGCAAATATCATATAAAACAATAAACTATTGTTACAGCTTCACGCTTATTCTACAAAGCAAAATAGGCAGAGCCTAGTGTCACTGCGTTCTTCACTTTATGCCCGAATTGGAAACATTGCATGTTGAGCATTTTAAAGTATGATAATATTTTTTAACTCTCTATTAGGTATCGTATACTTTCACACAAAACAAAGTATTTTCTTTTAATTTGTCATCCAAAATGAAATAAAAATTAAAAACAACAAAAAAAAAAGTCCAAGCATTTGTAGCAAATTGTTCCTTACACTTGAAAACATCGTAATCATTCATACATTATAAAGAGCAAGTGACCAGGTGTGGGAGGCGTTTATTGATACTTTATTGCCTCATTCAGCCCTTAAAAACCGGAAATGATACTTTTGCCGATTTTATATGAAGAAAAGATAAATTATTAAGCATCTGTCGTATGGTTAATTTATTAGTACGTACTTATGTAATTTTAAGGGACATACTGTATATGCGTTCTCAATATTATAATAATTTAGTTTAAACATGAATATATAACAAATCATATTTATTCATATAAAAAAAAAAAAATTCTATAATAACAGTTTAAATGGAGAAAATCTAGTGACCAGACATTTCCACTTTTCACCCGATTAACAACTAGCAACTCAGCGATGCGCCTCGCCTTACCA
Organism: Heliconius aoede; assembly: GCA_037355905.1. Classification (NCBI taxonomy): domain Eukaryota; kingdom Metazoa; phylum Arthropoda; class Insecta; order Lepidoptera; family Nymphalidae; genus Heliconius; species Heliconius aoede. The sequence continues at coordinate 1,035,113 of JBAIZZ010000116.1, read as the reverse complement.
GAGAGGGGAAAAGAAAATAATTTATGTATTTAATCAAGTGGATCTCCATCTCCCACTGCGCCATATATTGATGACGTATTTTCAATCTTTATATCTATACATTATTATAATTAAGATTATATTAAACCTAAATAATAAATATAGATTAAGTTCAATATGCGGTTTAATTACTCAATGAAACTATAAATAATCCAGAAAATCCTATACTGTATTACCGAGAACCAATAGCTATGACATTTGCCATTAACGGGAAATAAATTTGCAACGTATGAAATATTTACTATACCTATATTACTACTATAAATCCAAGATTCAAAATCATTCCATGAGATGATATTATAAAGAAATATGTGAAAGTTTTAGTTACACTTTAACATGAATGAAAAATTTTGTATTATTTTACTCTATTTTCAGTTGATTTATAATATTTAGAACTAATAACTTCTTTAGTGAATTTGTTAAATATGTATTTACTACATACACAGTTTAAACAATTAAATACATAATATGTTCTGATCTGTAACTAGCTAATTTTAATATATTTAAATATAGATAGAAAACATGACAACTGAAAATATACATATTTTCAGCTTCACGCTGTATCCCACATGTAGCGGAGTAGACAGTGAGCTTTACAATTAAGAACCTCTAAAGAGAAATATTTTTTTTTCAAAATTCAATCAAAGGTTGACGCCCATTAGTTACAAATATTATATATATATTACAAATAATATATATATATATATATATATATATATATATATATATTATATACCTACATATATATTACTAAGTGGGACTCCAATTCACAATCATTGTAGAGGTTTTTAAAATGGGCATTCATTCCAAAATATCGACAAGCTACGTGTCTCTATTTTTACGTTGAGGATATTTGTAAGTAGGTAACGCAGATGTGTTAATTCAACTTTTATTGGTCGGCGAATCGGATTACTACAATTGCCTTTTAAGGTAATAGTCGATTACTTACGTTTAGATTTTATATTGTTGTCTATAAGCGGCTTCAGGCTTTATTCCACACACAGCAGGGTAGACGGAGGGTACCTAGTGTTGAGACACTCCGTTCCCCACTTTCCGCAGAAGTTTTCGAAGCATTACCATTAGAAATGAAAGTAATAATAAATAATATTTCATTTCTTCGAGTGAGGATCTTCTCTTTCTCTACTTTGCTATGTAAGGGATAGTTAAAGCGTTAAACTGATAAACTATTTTTATCACTTAATATCTCTCTGCTATCACGAACGTTTATTTGTGTTATTATTATAATTAATATTATCTTTCTATAAGGCAAAAAACAGAAATATAATTAGACTTTTACCGTACATTACATATGATAAATGTCTAAATATAACACAGTAAGGAAAAATTTTATCTGAACATTTTACAAATAAGGATTAATGTAATTGAAAAATATATAAAAACTTTTATAATATAAAAATTGATGTAGTGTTTTAAATACAATAATCTGTTCGAAATAACGCGAAGCAAAAATTTGAAAGTAAGTATGGCAATGACATCCCTACACCTACAAATTACAATTAGTTATACTACTTACTTATGTTTATTTTTATTATGTTTATTTCATAAATTTATTTATGAAAGTGTCTTATTACTAGGCCCTGTCTACTAAAAGTCAAAATGAAAAAAAAATCGTTCCTAACTATATCTTTACCGTTGAATCATAAATAAAGAAACTTTTGCTATTTCTAGTGGAATATATTAAATATCTTATTTGAATAACTGCTTTAAAACCGAGAAGTGTAACAGTTTATTGCATTAATATTTATTTGCAGCATGCGGGCCAAGGAACTATTCTTAGTTTGCACAATAGCCTACTTGGCCCAAATTCACCGCCATGGTGTCCCGCATCCTTATACCAAGTATAGTGTATTGCCCCGAGTTTACAAATTAGATTTTTTTTTCTACGAACCGGCTAGCGGAAGCTGTTTCTTTCAATTATGTATTACTCTGGACGTTTGTGACAAAAATTGTCGAAAAGTAAGTATTTTTTTGAGTATACGAGTGGTTAATTGTCTGTCTGTCTTTAGTAAAAAAAAAGAAATATTATACGTTGTCCCCAAAATAATAGGTATCGATTTGAAAACGGATGTATCACTTACAAATATTTAACATATTTTTAAACATAATATTAAACAAATTTCTTTTCAATTCCCAAACATAATTACACGTTATCGAATCGAGAAACCCTTCACTTATCTCGTCATCGCTCCACACCGCGACCTGTCAAAATATAAAAAAACCACCGTAAAGCACCGTTCACACGGCCATTTAAGACGGTGACGTCACCGGAAGTGACGCAAGGATCTGCGTCTTGAATGAGGCACGCACACACTCACCCGCGCCGTCGCCACGGCGTCTTGTGCATGTATGTGTGAATGAACGTACGTTGCGCGCTTACGTTGTCATTGTATTGTGAAACACGCCTATTGAGATTGACGCGTTAGTCTAGTGGACAACCGTCGTTTGATATACGACATGTGGCTAATTGAACGATGTCAGTTACTTTTAGAGACGGGAAACGAATGAACGAATTAAAAGTTTTCGTCATCGGTCGCAACTACCGACTTCTAATGAGCAAACACACGAATCATTTATTGTCAGAAAGTCGCGCTTGACCGCGCCTAGAACAATTCGACTCGAAACTGTACGTCATTTCCGAATTTTAATGAGCGGGCACGTTACTATGAATGACAGGGGCATGGACCTTGTGCCAAAACCATAATACACCGGTAAAAATACTATACACTTTGCTTTTAATTTCAACTTTATATATCACAACTATAAGGGTCCATATCAAATTAGGGGTGAGTACGTGTCGGTATGGAGTGCGTAAGGGGGATGCGGGCAGGTGTGGAGCCAGATGTCTTGAACAAATTGCCATGCCATAAGGTACCGCGATATGGACACACCCTTACCTTTGTTTGGAGCTTGGCGTGTGCCAAGGTTTAATTTTATGCTTGATTACGACCGATCGGGGGCCTACTAATTAATAGTTGCGAGATGAAATCTGTAGACTTCGTTCGAACTTTTGAAGCATCGCGTTGTTTTTCAGTTCTGTAAATGTGAACTGGCAAGGTAGTTTACGTACAGATATATTTTTGAGATCATTAAAAATTTTAAGAGTTTCCGACGTATACAGTTTTTTTATTACGAAATATAATAGAAAAAGGGGGGAAAAAAACTACTCATTTACCTTTACATTTATTGCAAGGAAAGTCAAGAACAAAACGTAATCTTTCACGAAGCGTGGTTACTAAACATTATATATATATAAAAGAAGATTCGCATTCGCGTTTATAAAGCGAAATGAAAACAAAACTATTCCTTTATTCATTTTTATCCGCATATTGTCTACCTGTCCGGCCGGGCCAGGTAATCAAAGGTGCAGGACAAAGCCCATCTCTGCTTTTTGAATCCTTTGCTCGCCTGTTTCATATCTCAGTAATTGGCTTTCGATTTATTTTCCTTTATTTTTCAGTTTGCAATATCTCAATAAATGATGTTATATCAATTAAAAAGTGAGCAGCACGGAGAGATGTCTGCAACCTATGTCTATATTAGTTAACTATCGATGTTCTTTACAAGTGTTACCGATCTCTTCTACTATTCAATGCAATAAGTAAATCAAAAAAAGAAAAATATTTTTAAAAAAGAATATAGAGTTAAAGACGCCGAGTAGAAATTTGAAATAAACCGCCAAATTGGACGCGGCGTCACTTTTCCCCTTATACTACTCGCATAGATGCAACCCCCGCGAAAGGTGCGCGTACGCAGGGGAGCACCCCTATTATCTTTAACATTTGAAGTCTGTTTGCAAGATAAAGGCAAAGTTAGCAGGGGGTGATTTTCTTTATTCTTCACCCGGATTTATTATTATTTTTTAGATATTATTACTGTGATTGTCGAGCGGCGCGTGCGCACATGCCCCTAAGCGACCCTCCTGAGCGTAATGTAATGCTCTTACGTTTTGTATTTACTTTCCTTTATTGTTTGTGGATTATTGAATGTTACTTTAGTGGTTCTTACAGCGTCGATATTATTAATATTCATAGCCACCGATACAATTTTTTATTAAAACATAAAAAATCGTTTACAATTATAATTACGTAACCTTAAGTGATCACAATCGTTTCAAAAACACCTGGTTTCGCTATCTATTGCTGTACCGTTGTAGGTGTTTACAAATAAAAAAAAAGTATTCTAAAGATAACTTTATGGTAAAATGGACACAAAATATTCCCTATAACCGAGGATTTAGATTCAATTTCCATCTAACGGAACGAATAAACCGAACCGGTCTATAGTACGCATATTCTAAAAATTTCTGAATCACTTGTTACTTTGTAAGCCACCTTCTTAAGATTTATATTCATTGAAAAACGGAACAGCTGATTTTACGCACCTTACTATGGCTACCATGAGATCACAATATATTACCTTATGTGTTTACCGTTAAGACTGTAACTTCTTTGAGTTTAAATTCTTATTTATAAATAGTTGAAACTCTTACGAGAAATGCAAAGTATTTTTAAACTTATTTCTAAGAACGTACAGTAAGAATTAAGTAAAATTTGTGTTTGAGGCACGTGTTTAAAAAGATTACATTAAAGCACATGTTGTTTGATCCGGTTTATTAATGCATTTTGTGGGCGTATCGTATGTCATATGGTACAAAGCATGGCGCCTAAGACAATCTTTACCAGGTGGTTTAAAACAATTGGGGAGCTTTTTTAAGATTTCCGCATAAAATATTAGAATATATTTTATATTAAATATATTTTTTTGTCTCTCTAAAAGCTTATATAATAATATAGATTCGTTTATATGTTTACGTGAATTTCCACAATTTTGAACTAAACCAGATTATTACAAAACTAAAAATATCATTTTCATGTTTGAAATATCGATTTTTTATATCTAATCGTACAGACAGTGTACTCAGCGCCCACCATACTTACGGCTTACCCCTCGCCACCTTTGACCCTGCGCGCGCGCAGCTGCACATAAGATGGCTACTACAGGGGAGTAGCAATATATATAGTCGTCGTAATCGATTAAAATTTTTGGATAATATTATAATATTGTTTATGAAAACTGTATAGTTTTTATACCTTTTTGTAAAATTACTGTACTTTAGTAAGGGTAAAGGAATTGCAATGGGGTTTATATTTATGAGTATATGCGATGCTTACTTTATTTCTGTGTTATTTCTATTTATCTTAGTGAATATATATAAATATAAATATTTTTATAAGGTTATATAAAAATATTTTAATAATAACATTTAATCTATAATAAAAAAACATATATTAAAATATTTACAGCAATTTCTTCTGTCTCATGTACATTAATCTTAGTATTGATAAACTACAATTAAATTAATGTAAAATTAATCTTAAATAAATAGTAAATAGATTTCTAAAAAAAAATCATTTTATTAATATATTTCTATTATAGCTATATAGATACCGATCCAGAAAATCAATATGTGAAATAATAATTCATCAAACGCAAAACATCTTTGCGAATCGCACGCGTTACTGCGCAGATGCGCTACGGTATAGTTATTAAATTTATTATACAAGTTAATATTGACAAATGAATGTAGAAATGAAAGTTTTTATAACAATATGAAGAAATGTTGACAATTTGGTAGAAGATTTGCTTATTTTAATTTCTCCTTATGCTGTTTTTCTATTTATTTATTATAGTGTTTTCGTTTCTATTATTTGGATAGAATAATCTAGTAATACTATATTTTGAGAAATGGAGATTATTACAAATAATAGATGCGATTGGATAAATTTCTGTAAGAAATCTTCCATTATCACATAAATTAAATTTAATTTAAAAAAAAAATCAGCTTCACGCTGTATCCCGCTTACAGCAGGGTAGGCAGAGGGAACTTAGTGTTAAGACACTCCGTTCCCCACTTTCTGCCGAATTCTAATTAAACACCTTGAAATAACTTATGTTGTTTAGAATATCATTTAATTAATTTTTGTTACACAAATTTAATAGAAATATATAATGCAAATATATTAGTATAAATACTAGCTTTTCGCTTAATTTTGTAAAGGTTACTTGCTGTAAGCTAACGTATAAAGTTAAAGTTAATAAAAGTGAAAATTGGAAAAAAATTATATATTTTCGAGTAGAAATCAATGATTTCCCAAAAAAAGCATACATAATGTTTTTAAATTATATTTTTAATATTTAGTCTATCTACCATACTACCGCTATTTTATCATTACATACAAATTTATTGTATATAATAGCTTTTTTTTTCTTTTAATCTTAAAATGGTCTAGTTTTAAAACTTCATCACATTATGTATATCGTTTTATCGTCGTTTTCTTGAAATCACTATAACTATCCTCTTAAAAGTTCACCAATGAACTAGATTGACGCTGTCGCGGTGTAGCAGCACAAATTCTGACTATAAGCGCGGGGGTTGTTGGTTCTATTTTTCCTCGGAGAAATAAATTATTGTCATTTCTTCGCTCTAGCTCTAGTAACAAGACAAAGCACGTGGAGTTACGCTACTCAACAAGCAACGTCTCGAAAATTAAACGGAAAGTTTGAACGGAGTGTCCTAACACTAGATTCCCTCTGGCTACCATACTATACGCAGATTATAATATTAAGAGAAAAAAACCATAATAAATTTAGCAAGAAACAGACAAAATTGCAAATAAAAACCACACGCATAGTATTTATTATCTTAAAGCGTCATTTCATATTTACTTGGGCACGCGACATGTCCCGATACGGAAAGGTGGAACCCTCAGCCCTTTCTCTATTATTATAGCACAATCGATGAATCAGCCCTACAGGCTGCAGAATACGAGGTCTTCACAATTGGTAGTTTGCGAAACGCACAATCATAGGATATAGCTTAGGTTTTATGCGCCAATTACCGTTAAATCTACTATATTAAATATTTACTTTATAATATTTTTATCTTTGTTGGCAACCAAATACACACACATATTTTTAATTTTCTTTGCGTTCGGTTGTAAATTCTAATTTTTTTAGTAAAGCGGAGTTCAACACCGAACACTGTCTTTGTATTGTGAAATTATAAAAATTTTAATTTAAATAATATTTAGATTTAGGCAGCATTAAAAACATCAGAATAAATATACATGATTCATTTCTTCCTTACCATAACTAAATAGCAAATTCCTCTGTTAAATAAAGCACCTTGGACTATCATACGTACAGACATCTTATACAAAGAAAGCTTTAAGAAATAATAGAAAGCGACCGAAATCATTCAATATCTTATAGCGAATAATCAAGGGTAGCAAAAAATTTGATCTTATGCGGGTCGAGGCCCAGACCATTCAGACCCAGAGCCATATGCGATGCAAGGTGCTGGCATAATGGAACTCTTTCTTTGGCGAAAGGTGCGAATTTTGAAGTAGGTCATCCTAATTTTTTTCTATCATATCGTATTAGAAATAAATGGTTTAATGTATATTATTAAAGGTGTACCGTACCTGCTCTTTTTATTATCTTTTTTTTTCTTCTATCAATTTTTTTCTCATTAGATTTAAAATATAATAACTTGGAAGTATTTTTTTTTCGTTTTTGTGTGGCTTAATTCATTCACGCCGGTAATGTGTGATGTTTGAAACAATCTCCAATATGTGTTTTAAATTTCATACATTCCTTTTTTAAAGCGTCACATTGAATCGAGCAGATAGAAATGTAGGCAGAGGGATCCTGGGAACCTCGAGTTAAGTTTCTCCGTTATACATTATTCGCCCAACTCTGGAGGAAATGTGGCGTTGAGTGGCGGGACGCCACGCTTTGCCTCGTTATCGGTTCATCTCATCTAGTGGAAATCGAATCAACAACCTGTCATGTTTAAAGCAACCCGCTGACTTTTTACATTCTCTTCATTTTAATAGAACAATAATAAAATTAAATGGCCCGCGAGCACGTTATTACATTCATATATCGTTAAGATATACCATTATACTCTGAACAATTATTATTTATGTCAATGTGCCACAATCTGCATACTGTAATCAATAGCTACTAAATCGCGACCCTTCTTTCATAGTTTGATATACAAAACTAAACTGTACAACTTCATTGTACCGACTAATTTCATTTGTTTGGGGATAAGTATTTAAGATATTTGTGGTGGCGATACCACTTTATATTGGAACCCCAGATAGTTATAGTAAGGTGGGTTTGGGGGTCAATTTAAGCCCACAATGTTCCCAGAGCCATCTGTTCGACTGGTCTCGAGTGTTACGGTAAGAGTGACATTTGGTGTTATATTTAAACGTTTAATGACGGTTTTCTAATTGGACATCTAGTTGGATTATAAAAATCTCATTAATATTATATTTGATCAATTATATTACATAGACAAATTCTTCTTTCTATTCTTCTCTACTCTATTCTATTCTTACTTGTAAAAGCAATATTAAATTTAAGAAATAAACATATATAGAAACAATTTTAGAATGCAAAGATGACTGTGACTGTGACTCATCTCTAACCATTAAAAAATACAATTCCTAGAGGTAAAAATAATATACACTAGTATATTTATAAAAATATTCGACATATTTCTTTAACTATTCTACCTTTTAGATTGATATATTGGTTTATCTATCTATTAATTTCTAATTTTGGTACAGACCATATCAACATGTTAAATAAAACATTAAATATTTATACAAAAGCTCTATTTAATTCATTGCGTATATTTATTTTAACAATCATTCAAAATATCACTTTTAATTCAGTGCCATATTTGCTGTCACCAATAAAATAATAAACCACCCTTTTCCGTGAAGCTGTGCAGTTATAGCAACGGGCCGTAAGTTACACTCTTCATGCGAAATAATATTTATTAAATTAAATCATATTTACAAATTTACCGAAAATTATAATATATTTATTTTATAACAAAATAAATAGAATATACCGGATAATGTTTTCTTTTCACAATTACTTTAACCTAAAAGTTTAAAATAAAAAAAAAACTTTCAAAATTAAACATAAGCTTAAATTATTTAACACAAAAAAAAAACTAAATATATAATAAAAAAAAAATGAACTGTCACTTGAACCACACCATACACCACACAAGACAGGAAGCCGTTGAGCACACAAGCTGAACAAAAGATGAGCGGAAAACATATAATTACACTATCGCGAACGGAACTAGGCGGTGATATGGGTTTGAGCGTGGCAAGACACGTGATTCACTTGTTAATTTCAATATACTTTTGTGTTACAAGTGGTTTTGTAGTCTCACATGACATATTATTTAAGTTTAACTTGTCTCTTTCTAAGTGTTAAGTGTGGGGAGTGACAGGTTGTGATTTTATTTATTTCATATTTTAAATATGAAAGCTGTTAGAGTGGTTGTTTGTTAATCTTCCATACAAAAACTACGGAACGGATTTAGATGAAACTTTACGGTAATATTGTTTATACATTAGAATAACATAAAGATAAACAATTTTTGTTAAGATTTTGTATAACTTGGCTATAATATAACAATATCTATAAAGCGGGCGAAACCGCTTTTGGGTAGTTAGTTAATAATAGTTTGAAAATTTAAAAGCTTATATTACCAAGATTTCAGTTAGACTCTTGTACGGTTATTAAAAATAAATAAACTAAGATAGACTGTCTCTATATATTATTGTAGGTGCTAATTTAAATATATAAGACAATTAACATATTTTTCACGCACCCGACATATAATTTCACGGAACCACTGGGCCTCACGACGCGTGACTCGAAGGACCCGGAACCGGCCACGCTATCGCGTCCGTGTCCGCGCGGTACGCTATGGGTATGGTCATTCACTTCCGCTTGCCACTTACCTATGTTTTAAGTTTGTGTGTTTTTGGGATAGAACGATGGATATCGGTCTTATTATGGTGAATTGTCAATAATTGTCATACATTTTATTGAATTTAATATTTTTTTTATATGAATATAAGTTTGGGTTTACCGTGTTAGTAAATATTTAAGACAGAAACATTTATCGTATTCATATTTTTCTATACATTTTTTTTTTCTATAAAAGATAACAAAAAAAAAGGTTAATTAATTAATCTTAAAATATACAATTAGAGAACCGTACCTAATTCTTTAAAAACAGGATTTTTAATTATCCATTTGGAGAGCAATACATGTATGCGCGAACAACAAATACGATTGTAATAGCACTCAGACAGAACAAAACCTCTCGTTCAGCAACAAATTGAGAACAAAAGGAAAATGGGATCGAATGAATAATCCCGAAACAAGACTCCAAAGTGCATCGATTGGTCTAAATTCAAGTATCCACATTGTCTCTAATCAGCTGCAAACAAAGCCAAGTTAAACAAAAATTATGTGTGTGCAGTCCCCGCGCAGTGCACATGCACTGCGCGGATGCCCTCAACAATGCCAACTATTCGATTACCCCAAAGTAGGAAAAAAAAAAATAGAAAAACTCTCGGGCCAGTTCACAGTTAAATAGAAAAAATGATTCTTCATTGAGAGCAACACAAGAAATTTATGACAAAGAATCTGAACGGCATTCGATAGTATTTCCACCTCGAAAAATACGTACATTAAAAGTGGAATAGTCATTATTTTTTAATTAATTAAGGTACCGTCATCACATGAAAGAGTAATCTAAACCGAAATAGGTTAAACAAAGGCTGTCTCTTGCGGGGCCAGGCGGCGGGCGAAGCCGCCAACACAAACGAGCGAGTCGACTAATGCCGCCGTATCTGTTCATAATGAGCTACTCAAGTACACCCTAACTTGTTTACATTGTTTCTTTATTGTGTTTTTTACCCGCCTCCTCCTTGCCTATGGTAACGAAATGATTTTTTTCCCCGCAATAAAACGAAAATCTCGCTCGTGTCGTCTCTTTGTCTCTTACGCGATTTATTTTTAATTAGATGCCGCGAACGTCGTGTGTGTGTTTTTACGTGTGGGTAGTGCGAAGATTTCTTTTTTTTTTTTTTATTTTGTAAAGAGTAAGATCTGACATCCGATTTCCAGACAAGGCTCTGAGGGTGTGAGGGTGTGGAGCTGCTGCAACGTGTTTTAATTTTTATGCGACACCTTGGCAAATGAATCTCTTCCTGGTGTGGAAATATTATATTATTTCAAACTTTCTCGTGACATATTTAATTTATATGTGCATTAAGTTACGTTAATCTCTTAATCATATTATGTAGTAGGTGTGATGAAAAATTGTTTTCGTGTCAAAGTAAATAAGTTATTAAAGAAAATATCATACAGATGATATTTTAAATTAATTGCTCGGGTACATTTTGGAGCCGATCTGTTACTATTTATTAATAACAAAACGTCTAACCCATACTTACATACATTAATATATTTAAAAAATATTTGTCACACATACTTTATATAATATAAAATATATAACAAGAAAAAAAAAACAATCACTACAACAATAAAATTTATGATCTTATATGTAGGAGTACGTAACGTTTTTTAATAAAGGCTCTCGCAGTCCCGGCCGTCATGCGAACGAGCAAGTTGGGTACAGTTGGTAACAAAAGTGCGGTACACTCGCCAACAAAGCGGCTAATCATTCCGTATGTGCGTGGCCCCGTTTCCATTGTCTCTGCCGTGATTAAGAGGATTGTCTCCAGTTCTCCTCCATATTAAAAGCGTGTCTTGCCGATGTGGTCTGGGATTCAGATTCTGTTGAGCTGAGATCAGGGTTTGCTAATGGTTTTTTTATTGAGGGCTGTGTTTTGTTGGTTCTGTATATTTTTTTTTAGGTTCACTCTATATCATGGATGGCAGGGTAGGGTAGGGAAACTAGTGCTAAGTCACTCTGTTTCCCTTTTTCCGTTGAATTCTGGAGTTGTTGTGTGTTCAGTGGTGGAGCTAAATGCCGCGCTTTGCCTCCATACTTGAGTGAAAAAATAAAAATACTGAATATTTAATTTCTTCGAGTGGGAATCGAATCCACAATCACTCAGTCACAGGCTTGTGTCTCTGCGCTACGACTGACTTCAAGGTCAATTGTTGATTTAAATGTTTGTTTTTATATATATTATAACAACCAAAATATTGGCTAAGTTAAATTTACAAGTCACAATTAAATCGTTTATTGCTTAAAACTGAGGCAGATATCAATAAGAGTAGAAGAAGTTGGTTAAATACAACAGTTTTTTTCTATTCCATTAATTTCTAGAACAATCTTTACTACTATTAAAACACGAGCGGGCCGGTACCACCGATCACGTGTCAGATTTGGCCCACGGGCCGGAGTTTGGAGTACCCTGTGCTAGATAATGCGTAAAATGTCCCGCTGTGTGAAACTTTCGCGGCATTTTTGTTTCTATTATTATGTGCCTTTTTTTCCCGCTTTGCCTTTTTTTACGGCGATCTTGATAATGTGACGTCATGGATATTTCTGCTTCAGTTTTTTTACGCGAGTAATAACTACCCTTTGCGGATGTGGACTGTAGGCGGGTCTATTCTCTCTATATTAATCTATCACTAGCTAGGTATATATTTACATTAAAATGTTGACTGGGAATTACCCACCGTTTTCAGTTTCTATATAATAATATGTTAATATTATTATTTTTATATAGTTATATTTAAAATAATTGATATTTAGACAGCGAGTCCTTCAAAACGATAATGTTAGGCATTTTAAAGTTCAATCTGCATTGTTTTTTTTTTCTCGGGGAAGAAAGAAAGCTACATGAAAGTGTGATAACGCGGTAATAATGGATAGGGTGATTGATGAACCAGAGGTGTCTGGTGAAGAGAAAGGAAGTTACTTGGAAAAGAAATGATTCTGTAAAAGATGTTACTTTCACTTGCAAAATAATCAATCTTTATAAATATATTATTACAACAAGTAAATTATTTAAGATATTAATAAATCAGCTTCACACTGTATCCCCACATTTAAGTAGTCAGAATGAACCTAGTGTTAAGACACTCTATTCTCCAAAACATATTGAAGAATATAAAAAGGCTATTTAGTTTAAATCTTAAAAAGAAAATTATAACAGTAAGTATCGTGCGATCGAGTGAAAAAACATCGGCCACTTCAGTTGAGTTCTCTTATAAAAGGATATCTTAAGTAATATTGAGATAAACGTTTTTAGGGCTGCTATTGCTGCTGTATTAACATGATTTGATGTTGTAAGTTGGAATTTAAAATTTTATTTTATACCTACAATAATCAAATACAGTGTAAACATATTTAACAATATTAAAATATATTTAAGTGCTTATATAGGCTTTTAGTTACGCTTTCAATGTTTTTGTATAAAGATAATTTAAATAAGGCTAAGTGGCCAACCCTAACGCAAATGTCTTACCCCAGTTTCTCAAGACGGCAACTTAACAAACACTCCTTTAATCATTCTAAAGAAGTATGAGGGTTAGCCATGGGAACTTAAAGCTGTTTATAGTATCTACTTATAGTTAAAAGTTTATTTTTTTTTATTTGAGATTTAGAGTACCAGAGTAAGCGTGCTACGAAGACACTCCGATCTCACTCTCTTTCCTTCCTCTTTTTCAAAATGAATTTGAGTAACAAAATTCAATCTGAGTTTTATTTTGACACTCAATAAAAATAAATAAAATTATAAGCCATCCCCTCAAAACGGAATCGAAGTGACAACCGTTGTGTATCCATTTAATAATATCCTACCGCGCCACGACGCTCATTGCGTCAATCATATATATTTTACTTTTGTAAATTATACAACTTTCAAAACAAAGGTGGATGTCAAAATTGACAATACATACATACAAAAAAAATCTAGAGTACTTTTGCGTAGGTGCTTCAAACAAAAAAAAATATATTAAATTTATATACAATAGTCATTGTTTGTTAGGACTCAAGGTTCTCTAGATACCAATAGTTGTAGAATTGATCATTATATTATATATATATATATATATATTTATATATATTTGTTTTACATTTATTAAGTAATTATTAAAATGAAACATGTGTACTTATTTTTTTGTAATATTAAAAATATTACAATTTTTTTTATATAAGGTTCACGCCATATTCCGCATATAGTAGAGCAGAGAAAACTGAATGTTAAGACACTCTGTTCCCCACAGACCGCCAAATTTTTGAGTCATTAAGCGGCGTGTCAGAATTCAACGCCATTCTACGGTTTGTTACTAGCTGAAGGAAACGAAAAAAAAAAATATTCCCCGAGTGGGAGTTGAACCGCAACTGTAGCGTTTACACTCAAACACTCATGCACGATGGCCTTTATGTATATAATATATTAAGTGTTTCCTTAATAAATACATACAATTTTTACATATTAATTATTAAAAATGAAATATTTATTACAAAATCTTACCAATACATAACATTTCAACTTTATTGATATATCTCTTTATTATTATAAAAAAAAAGTGTGATATTATCATAGATTATAAAAAAAATACTACATACATATTCATACGTTGAATTTAAATTATTTCACTTATGACGTCCCGTGGAAATTTCAGTTTTACAAAAATTCACGCAAGTTCGGTCACTTCTGCGTGTCGTGTGCACACGATAAACCTTTCACTTTTAAAATATTAAATAATTATTCATACATTTTAAAAAGCGAAGCATTGAAAGAAATTGTCTGCGTTTAAAGCAGATTTAAAACATTTTAAGGCAGTAAATGGTAAACAAAGAAACCGCAAAGTTTCGTGTGAACCCTACAGTGTCTTACCCTCTCCTTAAGACACTGTAAATATACTTAATGGCTCGGTACGAGTTTTAATGGTGCAAGTTTTATATCTATATGTTCAAGTGCCGACGGCTTTTATAGAACGGGGTAACGCGTTCAAATCCACGCTATGACATATTGTATTGTAGAATACACATTTAAAACTAATTATAGAATAATATGAAATATATAAGATATAATATTGCAATTGAAGTTATCATTACCAAAAAAAAATATACTATGTTTTTATAAAATTTTGCTAAAACTTGAATGTAGAATGTGATAAAAATCTTTTTTTTTTTTATATCTACTATTTACCAAAATGTCACAACTGCTGTCAGAGTAAAGGGTTATTCTGACAGAAGATAAAAAATAACTTTACTGTACGAAAGTTATTAAGCAAACAAACGTTTGTGTCGAAATAAAAAAATGTATAAATACCAAAACCCCGCAAAAGCTGTTTAATCTGTACAGATAAAACACCTTGACTCCAATTTTTTTGCCATCAATAGCCAAAAAAAAATTTATTTCAAATTTAGGATTCAAACATATGTCAGACTGAGCGCGTGCGCTTCGTAAAATCGTACACCTTTCGCGACATTTGCAAATGCATCTTTATGTTTTTATTTTAGCTTGTCGAGTTGGTATAAATATTATATAGTTAGAATAAGCTTTTTTTTGTATTAAAGTTATATTATTATTATTGAAGCAGACTATCAACACGGTTGTAGCCTCGATGCTCATTCGGGAGAACAAGCAAGTCGAAGTGCGGCGTTGAATTACGGCATTCAACAGAAATAAATAAGATATTTTAGTTTACATTAATAACAAATAAACATTATTAAGTATAAGCAAATTAAAGGAATTAAGTCTGAAATTGTAATAAAATGTGTAAAAACTCTAAAGCGTACTTGATACACAAATATGTAAATTATTAATATTTTTCTTCCTTAATAAACACATACATTATGGCAAACTGAAATGAAACTAAATAAAAAAATAAATAAATAAAAATCCTTACGCTACCCACCGCCCAAGTAAATATTCTCTATCAACATACTCATATTTCAGAGGTTTTTAATTTTATTGATATGGCAAACAGGAACACGTTGCGGGCACTCGAGAGGGCGATGAACTTTATTTTTTCTGTCGATTTATTCGTTATCTGTTCTTGTTTGGACACTTCGTGTCGATACGGCTTTATTTTTGTATCTTTTTTTTAAATGTTGCCATCAGTTATTTATGTTTAGCTTTAAATACTAAGCTTGCTCAAAATATTAGGTTTATTTTTTTTTTTGCGTCTGTTTCAATTTAAAGCTACGAGAATGTTTGGTTTAAAATAGACAATATAAAATTAAGATGGCACAAGTGTGCATCTGAAAATTATATAAAATATTTAAGATATATATTTTCTATTAAACTCTATTTAGTTGTACGACATGAGGCCAATCGTGGTGTGTGTGACTGGAAAAGAGACTGGTCGCGGGTTCAAACCCCACCCGAGGGAATAAAATATTTATTTATATGTTCTTAAAAATAATTTCATTTCTTCGCTTTGGTGTCGAAGAAAGCGAAGGAATGGAATCAACACGCCATACCTCCAGAATTCGTGGAAATGGGCCACGGAGTGTTTTAACATTAAGTGTTAATACTTACTTTACTGTGTGCGGGATAAAGCGTGAAGCTGATATGAGTATATAAATTAAAATATAATATTTTCTTATTGGAAACAAGCAAGAATTAATTAGTTGACGTGTCTACGTGTATTTCCTTAATGGATCTAGGCCGTATAGTATACATATAAATCTTCGACAGAGTTCGAGAATCAATTACAAGTTGGCGGGAACGCCATCTTGTCAATAAAGGGAATTTGCTTGTGGTTTGTCGGTATGTTACTAATTTAACTTAGTGCTAAAATCTTGAGGTCCATGTATGGTGTGATTTAATTATAACTTAAATTTGAAGATTTTTTGAGATTAATTATTTTTTTTATTAATGTATCCTGAATATAGGTAGGGTAGTTAGAGGGAACCTAGCGTTAAGACACTTCCCACACTCCCTAATTTCCCCTGAATTCTGGAAGCAGTGCAAATTGAGTGGCGGAATCAAGAATGTTGAATTATAGTTTTACTTATCGTGACTGTTGCTAGTTAGATATTTAAATGAGAGAAATATTTCTACGTAAAAATTCAAAAGAAGCCATTTTTCTTAAACAATTTTAACCGAAAATGTAATTAACAATTACGTTTTACTTAAACCGACCACTTAGCCGCGTTCTAAAGAGAATCGCAATTTGAAATTACCTTTGAAAGTCTTGCAGACGGAGCCGGCGCGCTCACGCATTTAAAAAAAAAAAAAACAATACAATAAACACCATTAAACGAGAACAAAAGGAGTGAAAGGCAAGTCGGGGGAACAATTAAAACAAGAAATAATAAGGAATTGTAATAATAAGTATTATAGAGGCTGGGGAGCGCACCTGGCCACGCGACCAGCGCCCCTACAGCTTCTGCCGATTATTATTTTTTTTCTAAAGAGCTATCTATCTATGGTTTTTGCAAATCTCGTATGGTAGAATCGTATTGAATATTCTTGTTTTTGTATTGTCATATAATAATTATTTACTTTCTTTTATCTTAATGCGATAACTAAAGAAATACTAAGATATTATTGAATTGATATACTCGTATATTCAGCTTCGACATCGACACTTTATAAATAAATGTCAATAAATCCCCATTTCAATTTTCAATACAAAAAATACAAAATAATAAAATTACATTCAAAAGTATCAGTTATTAGTCTTTTAAAAATTCTTAGAATCGTGTATAATATAATAATAGCAAGTACTACAACCGACGAGTATTGTCATACGCGTGCAACTCCAACCCCATTCCGTGCATTCCTGCATATATGTAGGTAATAAGAATAACCCCACACGCGCCACCATCTGTCTTTACTCGTTCACCGACACCTGGTCAGCCGCGGCGATGCGTATGGCATTAAGATTTTTATATATAAAGTTGATATGTTCAAATTTAATTTCGTATATTTTTTTTCTAATATTTTGGTTGGTACTGTTACATTAAAAGAGATTGGACAGATCATTGGAAGCTGGAAACAAAGTGCGGCAAAAAGCTTTAAGTATTGTGGAATGGAGTGTATAGAATACTAGGTTCTATCCGTCTACTTTACTATATGCGGGATCTGTCTCCCGCGTGAAGATCAAAATGAAAAAAAAAGAACAGGAAGCTCATATAAATTATTTAAGTAATTTTTTACATATATATTAACTAATAAGTAAATATATAACTGTCAACATAATTTATATTTAATTTGTTTTTATCCAAAACAAAACGGACTTCCATTGATTAAATGCAAAGAATTCAACAAATAAAGGTTTACATATAAAATATATGACATATTAACACCCACAGCGATCATACTTAATTATGCAAATTCAAACATCCTTATTTATGTATAATATATATACAGATACAGGTACAGGTGCACAATACGCGCCTTCAGGAAACGGAAGCGGCCAATAGCGGTCCGTCACGCACTTCGCGTCAATCATTACATTACATTGTGGATTGTTATATTTGATTATTAATTAACTGTTTATGTAATGTAATTTATATATAATATATTCATTTTTTTTTATTAGATTCACGTTGTATCCTGTCTTGTAGTAGGGTAGAAAGCCTAGTGCAAATATATTCTATTCCTCACATTCCCCTGACACCTGGAGGCGTTGCGTGTTGAGGATCTCAACATCTTGCTTTGACTCGACACCAGAATGAAGAAGTGAAAATATTAAATATTTTATTTCCTCAATTGGAAATCGAACCCACAAACTATTATTGCGTTTACTGCACATTAATTGTAATTAAGTAGAAATAAATGTTCTTTTGTGTTATTAATTATATAATTAAAGATACTTATTATTATTAATTTTCAATGATTATTATCATTGATTTCTTGAGCAAATAATTCATTACTTAGTAGACCTGTAATTACAATTTTTTACCCAAAAGTTATTTAAATACACCAATTGTAGAAAGTAATCCAACTATTTTAAGTAACGCGTGTAGTAAGTTTGTCGAGGCGTTAAAATCTAGTGACACTGCGTTTTTGCACAAAGAAGTGTTTCACAAGTCACGCCGCTACGGAGGCGCTCGCGAGACGCACATTGAATAGACACCCAGAAAAGAAACGGTAATATATGGGAACGAAATACTGAACGTTTATACTGCGTTCTTTTCGTTTTTATGTCATTGGTCGTAAAAGTATAAATATGTGAATAAATACAAAAATATGACTTAGATTATTGCTTTGGAATTCGGAAATAGTGTCACATAATATTTATAAGATGTAAATCAATTCTGTGGATATTGGAAAGAGGATTATCTTAACACAAGGCTCCCTCTGCCTACCATTCTTTTTTTATTATTTTTATTATTATAAACTTTTTTTTTCACAAATCGCTTAAGAAACACTATAATTATTTATAGAAGCTGTACAAAAAGAATGTCTAATTATATATATATATATATATATATATATTTCTTAATTCAAGTATGAACAGCCGCGGGCCCGCTCGCATTGCCACCGCGTATGTCTCCATACGAAGTGAACACACATTTACACGGCAACTTGGGCGCTCACACTTCACGCTCCGTCACTTGCGGTGTGAAGGCGCTAAAGTTTTTACATTATGGGGTAACAGTAATTAGGGCCGTCTTTGATATAACTTTAGCGGAATTTCTAAAATACTTCGTTAATTTCTATAGTGTTATTAGCCTTCTATAGCTGGTACATCTTTGGAATGTTACTATATAATCTTTTTGAATTGTACGCGAATTGGGTCAAATGTTACGTTTTTTTTTATAAATCATACTGTTAATTCAGCGGAAAGCTCTACTAGGTTCCCTCTGCCAACCCTGCTGTGTGCGGGATACAACGTGAAGCTGATTTTTTTAAAATATTTTAAACTGTATCTCATAACATCCATCATAAGTTAATATAATTTTATCATCACATTTCCATTTGAATCCACTATCATCACAAGGCCCGTCACCACATTTGAAAATGTCCGAATTGAGCCATAATGGACTCTTTTTCATTTATATTATGCTCTATTCATTATTTATGAAACTAACGACATTCTTTCTCGTAAAGACAGATCTGACCTTTCCATACCGGGTCTTATACATTTACAAGTATAACGGCGCGCTCCGACATAGTAGGTAAAATATTACGTCATAAAGGGTCAAACGGCTATCTATTATTAAAAATAATTAATTATGTACCATATAATTATGTCGCATAACAAAATTAGACATATGACGTAGTGTGTTTTCAAGAGAGTCGTGACGCAAAAGAAAAATATATCGATATTCCTATTTTAATGCTGTAACAGAATATATTAGACCTTTAGTCTCTTAACATGGTTTGTACCTATAGTTACATATAATATGAAATAAATCTATGAGAGAAGAGCGGCCTTAGGCAAATATAACAACAGATATTAATAAGCAATATTCCTTTAAATATATTATAATTATATAACCGTACTCAAAGTATAACTTTAAACACCATACCATATAAAATAATTATTAACAAAAAATAAAAACTTGTACAACAGCATTTTGTATCACATCCCACCAACGGCGACACGCACTTATTTTCGAATTAAGCTGAAAGTCCTCGTGAAATTTCGAAAATTTCTGAATTATTATCAAAGGAGACTACACATTTATAAAGTAGCGGGACAAACATAACTGCGTACCGACAGCGCGGGAACTTGTGCCCAGACCCACCTCGCAGTCTAACGCGTAATTACAAACGGCATCTTAAGCTGTTAATCGCAGAGCCGCATCTGCCTCTCAGTTTAATGGAGAGCTGCCTCTTTGGTCTGCCTCAGTCTATCAGCATTTGTGGGCCTTTTAAAATTGTCTTTCACCAACGTTGAACATTTTTATGGATAAGTAGGGAAACGCTGCGCTGGAATCCGGAAAGATTCACTATTCTTTTGTTGTTTAAATTTCATACCTCTTGTCTATGGAGTACATGGATGGCTATGGTGAATTGTATTATAGATATTTTATATTGTATATCTATCTATACTAATTCTTATAGCAGCAATGTTTCTATAATTCACTAAAGAGAAACAGTATAAAAGAAACATGCTGTATAAAAAGTCATTTCCACGACGTCTAGCCGAACAAAACAATCTATTATTAGAGAGGGGGAAAGATTAAGTAGATTGAATTGCCCGCACAAAATAGGCCACAAACTGCAAGTAAAACGCAAAAGAAAAGAAGCCAGATAGATAGATAGATACCTATGCACTAAGATAAATTGAACCCGCCTAGGTTTACGCAAACAATAACCCACTAACGAAATTAAAACCGGCTGCAACCTCATTTTCTAGAACCTCCATGTAGAATCATTACTTAAACTGCATCTTTTTAAGCGCTAAGGTTGAATGGGCTCGGTCCTTGAATCGGTTTAGAAAAAAAAAAAGAAAAAGTGAGTTAACGCATGGCACCCATTGTGGGGAGACACGGGGAAGGTGGGTCTCATTACTAGTTCAGAAATTAAGAACTGCGATGGCTGGATGGAATCTTAGCGATCATTAACGGGGACGGAACGCGGTCGTCACCTTTATGTTTTATGAAATATATATGTATATATATATTTTTTTACTATATTCATCCCTTTTTTAGAGACGCAGTGTAGGTATTCGTGATTCAAAGAGTTTGGCTTCGCTTTGTATGTGAAGTTGTTACATCTACACTTTCAAGCTTCATCAAGCTTTCTTTTTTATATAAATAAACACTTGTATATGCAAAAATGTTGAACCAAGTATGTACGTACGTCTGTTCAACCGCGATTGTAGATTCACACTACGGTCGGAATAAGTGTCTTATTGTGTAATTATCTGCGTGAAGCTTTAATAACAAAAAAAAGAAAAACAATGGGCAAGTTGCTTTGAAAGCAAATAATATAGAAACTAGAAAAGATTCTTTATGGAGATGCTCGATTCAAATCCATTGTTAGTGTACACTACCAGTGGCAACCTACCTATTTAATTGTTTTTGAGAATAGTGAATGATTTCTTTCAGTTTATTGGTATAATCTAAGACCGTTTGTATTATTAAGTACAATTTTTACTACACAAGTATTTAATTTTTTTCCATTTTCACGCTGTATCCCGCAAATAGCAGGGTAGGCAGATGGAACTTAGTGTTAAGACACTCCATTCTCTACTATTCTAATCTAATTAACTAAGACACGTTATGCCCCAGTTCCACGACTGGCCTCAGAGTACCTAACGGTAGGTAAATTATTTACCTTTATATCTAGCTTTTAAGTATTTGTATTAGGTATATTAGATAAGCACTTACCTAAGGGATGGTGTCACGGAAGAGGTCACTCAGTCGCAGTTTGATGATGGTCTGAAAATATTTAGATAGATATATTTTATATCATTTTGGCTACCAAGCAAGTTCTGTTAATATCTTGAACATATATATTTATATGTAGGTAGGTAGGTGTATTAAATTTTACACATTATTGAAAAAGTAACAAATGACAGATGACTTAACTGAAGGTTAGTCATGGCGCAGGGACAGAAAGTGTGACAGTAAAATCGACTGGCTGTGGGTTCGATTCCCACTCGAAGAGATGAAATATTTATTTAAATTTATATTTGCATTTCTTCGCTCTGGTGAGAGCCAAATCCAAGCGATTGGGACCAAAATAAGCTACGAAATGCCTGTGTGGGCTTAATATGGTTATCTACATATATAAACCTATAAATGCTGTATGTGGGATATGAACTAACGATTGGGGCACAGTACCCATAAGCAGCTCATATTAATGCGTCAGCAAAACGAATTACGTATTTGCTAGGATGTATTTCTTACCGATTTCAAAAAAGAATGGTATGTTTGGCAAGTACGCTTGTTGAAATTGACTAATATTTAAGTATGACGATATATATAGATATTTAGACGGCGTTGAGTTCCGGTAGTCAACGCGATGCTTCATAAATTGGGCGGAAAGTGGTGAACGCTAGTGTCATAATGGGAACAGAATGTCTTGATAGTATGTTCCCATATTCCCTCTGCCTTATCATATACCGTCTGTATATGACGCTCCCTAATTTAAGTAAGAAATTCGATCCGATACCTACTTTTAATTATTAGTTGACAGGTATTAAAAGTCTTTTCTAATTTCTTTAAAATAAATTACTATTTCAAAATTCACTTTTAAAAGTAAAAATATCTAGATATCGCCGTGAAGTAGTTTATAATTTAACTCTAACCAAACGGTTCTTGTGATTTCAAATCTCGCTAAAAAGTAAATTTATCGTATAATTTATAAGTCTAGTAGGGTTTTTCAGTAATATTTTTGAATGAGCATTTAGCAAATACCCATATAAATTATACCTGCGTACTCTATCTATCACTTATCATAGGATAAGTAGTCTATAAAATATATAATAAGAATATTTATATATATTATTTTATTATTAATAACTTGATTTCCAATAAATTACAATTTAATCGAAGATATTACAAATAGCTAACTCTATACAACACAAATACAAGATTAATGACAAAAAAATAAAGACACAAATATATTTATTTTTTGTTTTACACTACAACATGTATATAGTAGAGTCAGCAGAGAGACACTAGAACTAAGACACTCTGTTCTTCGTGCACCGCCAAAATTATAGACATTACATGTTCAGTAGTGGAACTCAACGCCACGATACAACTTGTTACGAAAGATAATCAAATAAATAATGCATTCTCTAGCGTGAAGAACGAACTCCTGTATAAAGTCAGACGCTATGCCGTCACGACGACCAATTCAATTTGAAGATGACAAAAAAGAAATCCACAAAAAAGAAGTCAGATACTCTAACAATAAGACTAAAAAACAACAAATTTTAACGACAAGAACGTCGTTAATTTAGTTTATTTATAAAAAATATAATTGCCTATATTCGTTACGTCGACAATTCTTTTATATAACAAATAGTTTTCACAATGTCTCGAATGTCTCAGTGGCACAGAACGGCCAATAGCGAAGTGGGTCATAAGAAAGGCGGTGCAAGGAAGTGGGCGGCCAAGACGTGGGCGGGGTTTGTCAGTCTATTGTAATGTGAATGTTGAATTTATTTAGATACTAAAGCCCGTACCTCTCTCGAGACTGAAATCGATCTTAAGATGCAGTTTTCACTCATTAATTATATATCTATGAATGGGAACGGTATCTCAAGATCGATCTCAGCCATGAGAGCGGTTTATAAATACGGGCCTATATAAAATTTTCAACGTCGTGAAACAATGATTAATTGTGCCTAAATGCAATGGTAGTGGGTTCGATCTGCACTCTTTGTAATATATTTTTTCCGTATTTTAATAAAACAGCGTGACGTTCAGCTCTGATATTCTTTCTATACGTAATGTTTTGTATTTAGTCACTAAGTGATAAATGAGTTGTCCGTTATTAGATTCTCTCACAAATTGCCTTAATTATAACACAAAATTTAAGTAACTTATAATAGATATTCCGAACTTCCTACTATGGTTCTAAGTTCTATATATGATAGCTATATCATCGAATAACATTTCCTAAAAACATATTGTTTTTACAATTTATATTGTATAAATTATATATATAATATAAATTGTATAAACGCTCCGCTTCCGCGAAAACTATGATGAAAAAAAAATATCTATTTAAAAAATTGGACTAAATAAATAACAGATTTTAATGACTTTTTCCTAAATTTCACGAATCATCTATATATCTGCGGTTCCGCCCCCGGATTCAAATTGAAATATAATGAAGCCTATAGTTTTTTTTCCATCTAATAATAGACACAAAAAGAATTTTCCGATTGGAGGCGGTAGTTACTGAGATTAATGGTTTCAATCAAACAAACTTCATAATATCATTGATACCGTCGTAAAATCGAATCTAACGTAGTAGGTTGGAAATATGTTTCTCTATTAAATATATATATATATATATATATATATGTTTAGTAAATAAGTTATATACAATTATGATTTTATGAAATCCCAAAGAAAGAATAACTAGGGATATTAAAGAAAAAAAAAGTAAAACTCACTATACTGGAAATTTCTTATCTAAAATACACGGTAACATATAGCTAATAAATTATTCAAATATTTATACTCCACCAATAAAGATATGTAACCGCCCCACAACCTCCCCCTGTCTTTAAGATAAGTGAAGGTACGCCCCCATCTTAGAAGTTTAGAGTACGCCCCCTGTCTTAGAAGTTCGGTAACGCCTTCCGAACTCACCGGTTTTCTTAGAAACACACCCACGCACTTACACGCCTATAGAATTCTGGGAGGAAATTTTGTCAATAGTCATTTAAATATGGTCTTTATTACGGTAATATTGTACTTAATCAAAAATGCAGGATTGAAAGACTATATGGTAATAATCAAATGCTATTTAAAAAACTGTATTTTTTATGTCGATGGTGTAATACTTTTGTTTACTTGCTATCAATAATCAAGGACTTTTAAATATTTACATATACTACGTACTCTGTATAGGTGCAAACCTCGACTCTACCTCATGCTTTTCGAAATACATCCAGTATTTGGAAAAGAAAACCAGTTAACTAGAACTTAAATCATGTCCATCAATATCATATGTAGTGACCTCTACAATGAATCATATAAAATAAAATGCGCAGGAGCAGATATTAACAGCGCCATCTTTACAATAGATCTTGCATTAGCTATTACAACTACACAACGCCATCTATGTATAAAACAGGATATAATTTAGTTAATTTCTATTTTTTAATAAGAGATGTCGCCACTGAAGTATTTCTATTCTGCTTAGTTATTACTTTCAAAACTAAATAGGAGGGTCATATTAAAAAAAATCAAATTTGTAAGTCTTTTGTTTATTGTATATAAGCAAAACATCGATAGCCGAATGCACTTCATTAAACCTTCTAAATATTCGAAAAACGCCTTCCAGTAAAAAATAGCAACCAAATATAGACTAAATATTGCTATCATTGTGAAAAATATATTTATATTAACAGTCAAAACAGTTTATGACGCGTGAAGTACAAATTTTCTGTATATTTATAAATCACAACTTCGTTTTTAGGTTATTATTGATATTTCATTAATCCTACTTTACCTATTTGTCAACTTAATTTTATGAGTGAATTAAAAAATCTTTTACGTTTTTCAATACTGCCTAGTTATATATTTTAATAGTTAAGGAAAATGAAAAGCGATCATAGCACCGGGAAAAATCATACTTTAAAATGCTAAGTGCTAACTTTAAACTGAGTTAAGTTGAATAATGTGTTTATTTGGCTTGATAGTTCAAGGTTCAAATCAAATTCGAGGGAATATTTATTACAAAATTAATTTCTTTAGATAAAGCGCATAGTCAATCCCGCCAATATTTTTATCTTACTTAATAAAAAGACAAGATATAACTTGTAACTTACAAAAATTCATACGATACGATACAAGATATTTTTGTACTTGCGAGATCACAAGTTTCAACACACATTTATTATTCCAAAGACTATTATATTATATCGTAGTAACTTCCTATTCTATTAGAAAAATTAATTTCCTATTGAGTGTTGATAGAAATAAAGATTAGTTTTGTAGTCCACTAAGATAAGACTTAAACGTATTTAAATGTATTCTTAGGTGAATTAATATGATATTTTTCAATATATGTAAAAACTGTAACTATGAACTCTCTCCATTAATGTTATTACGATATATTACTCCACTATTTTCAATTGGTTAAAAATAATTTTCCCAACGCAATTGTCCAATTTTTTTTGTCTATTATCATTCATTAAATTTAATACCACACACGTATTGAAAATATTTTTTCGCCTTTGTGGCGCAACCGATCGGAACTGTTAACGCGACGATTGTAGGTTCGGTTTTACTTGAAGGAATTAATTATTTCCATTTTCTCGCACTGGTTACTTGCTTGACGACATGCTGCATTCAATATTCTGCAAACTGAGTGGAAACTAGGAAACAAAATATCTTGCTATGGGGTAAATTCATGGACCTGCCTTTTTAAAATTTATTTGCGATAAATATTAATGTTTTGGTAACTAAGCTGTTTATTATAAAAAAACTGGTGTGTGTCCCGTCCAGTTGTAAGTATCATATGTTATAAGAGTTCTTGTCTCCCGCATAGGTATAGCAGGGTAGGCAGAGGGAATCCATCGTCAAGACACTCAGCTTCACCCTGTATCCTGCACACAGCAGGAGAGGCAGAGGGAACCTGGTGTTAAGACACTCCGTTTCCCAATTTTCAAAATGTTAAGTATTAAGTGGCGCAACTAAACGCCGCGTTTAGATTTAACATAACAGAGCGAGGAAATGAAAATGATTCATTCCCCGTAATGGGAATCAGACTCGCAACCGTCGTTACATTTATAGTCAGAACGCTACGTCTTCTACGCCACGACTGCATCAATAGAAAATAACTTAACAAATTTAATAATTATTTGACTTTTAAGTTTGGATCAAGTAAAAATAAGGCTGATATTTTCTAATACTTAACGGAATTAGACTACATTTTACATGAAAAAAAATATATATACTTAAGAAAAAGACCTTAAAATAAATATATACCGAGTATATTCGCGTTACTATCTAAGTCCTATTAAATTACCTTATATGTACTTACCTATTATTAAATATTTTTAGTAAGCTAATGTTAGTAGTTACGATCAAAAATCTTTATTGGACATTCTTTGAACTCGCCGTCGGTATTCGCAACAAGAAAAACCATATATTACGGAGAGATTTGAATAATGTTATTCAACTCTCTTTCTAATCTATAGTGTTATTATATTCTGTAATTGAAATATAGTGGTTTAATGTAAATATTTCATTTTAGTCATATAACATACTTACTGTGTATTATAAACTTATTACACCGCAAAATCAAGGAAAGCAATAAAAACAAAACAATAAATAATAATTTATTTTAAATCAAACAATAAAAATAAAAGTAAAAAAATATTATATGTATTAAATTATAAAAAAATATATATTACTGTAAACCATTTGTCTTATAAAAGAAAGCCTGTATAAGGCTAGGAAATGAAGAATTTTCATAGAGACTATCCGTTTACGAAAAATTTTCCGTCGCGGATACTATAGCTAATTTTTATTTAACATTTTTGGTTTGCAAAAAAAAAAAAACTGTCACTATGAAAATACTTATTTAACACTCCTTTTTACAATAACAATAAGAATAAAACGTACATTATACAATACAAACAAAAAAAAGGATATAAAAAAATGATAATAATAAAAGAAAAAAAATAACAAAACGTAAAACTATAGTCTACAAATTATATATTATTATTAATATATCACCACCTTGGTCCACAGTCTTCGTAGAGCACTACAGTTAGTCAAGTCCGGTACAGTTTAATAACCACAATTGTCCGAATAACTAAACTAGTAGTTCGTGGCAGTCTATTCACTTTTAATCTTTATCCTTAATATTAATTTAACGCTTAATATTAATTGTTACGTATCAAACGCTCACTCGAGGCGTCGCTCGCAATTCAAGAAAAATAAATTTCAAATAAAAAATACTCTCGACAACCGCCAAACGTGTTTATTTAATTTACTCTTTTACCAAAATATGTAACCGATATAAATATTAAAAATTTTCGCAAAAATTTTCTCACTGCCAACAAACAGTTTAGGTTTAAAAAATTGAGGGTCGGGAGGGGGGGTAATTTTAGCCTAAAAATATTTTCGATTAGACGCGATCGAATAGAATTTAGATATTTTTTTTTTTTTGTATTATTAAAATTTACAATCACAAGAGCACGAGGAACGTGTATTGCGCCGCGCGGCCCGGCCGGCCGCCGCGACTCCAGACGGACGACTGAGACCGTCCGCGGCGGGCCGCGCCACCCAGCGCGCCCCCGCGCCCCCTCGCCGCCGGCCACCCGCCCCACCCCCGCGCCCGCCCGACTTCGTTACGAGCCACTTGTAATCGCCGCGCAATTTTTCTGCCTAAGACAAATTAGGCGGGCCCGCGCCTACTGCCCTACGCCGCCTCACTGGGCGGGCGGCGTCTTACTCCCAGCGTCTCTAAGACGTCTTACTTACGCCTCGCCACTTCCCTTTGGTTCCACCACCGCACGCCACACGATTGAACGACGAAAACGATTCTACTTTTATATTGTTCTCTCTACGAAGATCTAGAAGCTACACGTGTCAGTAAAATGATTGATTCTAATGATGTATTAGTACGCGACGGTAACAACGTTTACTGACCCACCAATGTGTAATACGCACAGATATAAATTATCGACAGTCAATGTTATGGCGGCGTACTGTTTTATTTTTAAATGGCATTTAATCGTCACTTTCGCTTTCGCCGGTGCCGAGGCCGCGTTAATTGTAAATAAAATTCAATCATTCGCAAAAAAATCCCGTAATCGCCACCGACAATATCAATGAGAGATACGTATTAAAGCACATTTTATGCATAATAATGGACTCCGGTGAAAGAGTATTTTTATACGTGAATTCTGGTGGTTTTTATAAATGTAAACATTTTATTTGTCGATTGACTTTTTAAATTGTATTAATTTTGATATGCGATTTATGAGCAACGTCTGTAGTTCGACTTTCAATTTATCTTCCATATTTTCTTTTGAAAGAGAAAAATAAAATAGTCGATTTGTCTATATTAAGTGTGCTTTTACTAGAAACTAATTTATTCCGGTACTGATTTCATACATTTTATATAATTAATTGTAAAATTTGTCTTTGTCTAAATAAAAATATAAAAAAATCTCTTATACGATTTTCAAAATGAAAACTACCAGGTTTATCAGTTTCACGGCAAAAAATACAAGTAAAACCGTCCAACAAAGAAAAAAATAACAAAATACTTAAATAATAAATAACGTAAAGCAAAATGCTTTTATTTATCAATAAATACCTACATTTTCACGATTATTCTCAGTTTGCAATATTTGTAACATCACATTGGATTTATAAAGCTATTTTTCACGCAAGTATTAAAGTCGTGTGGAACCGCGGGGATAAATTGATATGATTCTTTTATCTGAACGACGTCCAGCTGCGACCGCGGGGTCGATGGACCCGCTACTTTACTTATAAATTTAATGAGAATGTTAATGTATTAACAGCCTATTTATACATTTTTGCGTCTTTAACATTTTAATTATTTCAAGTACAAAAAAAACATTAGCGTTTGAAGAAATCAAATATTATTAGAAATATATTTTGAGAGTTTTTTTGTATAAATTATGTTGCTTGTGAAATATGATAGAGAGTATTTTTATTTGCATTTTTAAATTAAATATATACTTTTCATACACATTATTTCTTTTTTATAATGATTTTACAAATATTGTGCAAATGAAGCACTTAATGAGATATAATTTGCTGAGATACATCTTAAAATAACTTTAGTTTAAGTTTGATATATAAATAAAAGAAAAAAAAAAAGTAATAAACACTAGGAAAACTACTAAAATAAACACAAAATTTATTCTAAAACACAAAATAGACTACTTTGCCACAAATTACCTGGTCTCTTTGCTGGTATTTACAAATCTTCTTTATTCTTCTAAAGTAGAAAACACGAAACTCTTAATTATCCAAGTCTTACCGACAGACGATCGTCACAAAAAATGAACAACAACAAACTATCGAAACCTTATCAATTAAGTTATACTTAAAAAGTTTCTAAATGTTAACACAGTCCAAAAAATGTTAATTT
Source organism: Heliconius aoede (assembly GCA_037355905.1). Taxonomy (NCBI): domain Eukaryota; kingdom Metazoa; phylum Arthropoda; class Insecta; order Lepidoptera; family Nymphalidae; genus Heliconius; species Heliconius aoede. The sequence continues at coordinate 1,004,487 of JBAIZZ010000116.1, read as the reverse complement.
CTTATCACTTACAACTATTTCCTATCGCACAACACGCCCGGACTAGATGTCCGGCGTCGCTGCGTACGCTAAACAAATCATAAAATAAAAAAAATGAACGCGATGGAGGAACTTAATACCACTTATAGACTATGCGGCAAAACGAGCCGAATATTTACATTGAAGAAAAAAAATGAGGTCAATCGGAGGTTACGGGCAACGCAGCCGGACGGCGCGGGCCGCGACGGGATGTGACGTGCTCGCGCCGCCCGCGCCCCCGCCGGCCCCCGCCCGCCCCCGCCGCCGCCCGCCCGACACGTGCGCGCCCCCGCGAGCGGGACGCACTATCCCGCCCGCCGCGCGACCGCCAAGGACGCAACTACTCCTTTTTCAATTTACTATATTTACCGATTTTTATTATTTTTTCGCATTTCGATATTTTATTTTTTAGTTGATGCGCCCCGCAGCTCACCTGTTGTGCTTGACCCGTTTCGATCTGTCGACCGATCACATGATCGACGATTTTGGCTGTTTTTATTATGTGTACGTCGTTGTGTACGTAACTTTCTTTGAGTAAAATTTCAAAACACCAGCTATTCTGAAATACTGAAACTAGTAAATACACGTTACCAGCTGGAATCATGGTCACTACTCGTGTTTATGTAAATATGCTGATAAAAATTATGTTACATCTCATTTACGGTATTCAATTAAATATAGACAATATATTTAACGTATCTAATAAATAATAGCCACCAATTTTTACGACACTTTTTTTTACTTTGAACACAGAAGTAAATAGAGAAAAATAAACAATAATTTACTGTTTTGTAATACAGTGCTGCCGTAATGACATCGCGTCGGGTAGCGGAACTACACATAATGCGATGCCAGCGCCGCGTCAATGGATAGTACAAGCCGATGGTTCATTTCTAACGTGTTTATTCTTTTTATTTTTAATCGTGAAAGTGCAACGTTCACTTTGCCTGGCATTCAACGGCCATTTTCGTTTGGTATTTCTTTTTCGTTTTCATTGGTTTTTCACAGACGTTTTGATCATGTCGCCGAGCTGCCGAGTACGTTACATATCTATTGTAAACTGTATAACACTTAACACACTATTCATACTGTTATTATTTTAAACTTGAAATTGTATGCGTGTGGACTCTTGTTATTATTCTGAAAATGAATGTAATAAAAAATCATTTTTGAAATAATTATTATAATTACAAACTCATTATAATAGATGGCGCTATGAGTTCTTAAAGTAGATGTTTTCTTATTAGATTAAATTATGTTTAGTCTAAGACTGCCTTTAAGTTTAAATTTTTTTTATATTATCCTGAAAAACATATGTAAAATATTATAATTAACGATTGAATTTTAGTTTGATTATTACCAAGCGTCTATTATTATTATTATTATTAATTTTATAATACGTACTTATTCATATATTATAACACATTAACAGGAATTTTCCATACTATTGTGTGATTCAAAATAGATATTTAGTTTTAAAGTTTTAATTACATATATAAATGTTAAATTTACTTATAATATTTGTTTCTAATATATTAATTATCGAGCATCCCATATTACGGCGAACACAACAATACAAAAAATCATAAGTAATTCTATCAATTATAAGTAGGCCATAATTCAATTTTTTTTAAATTATAAATAAACATAAAATTAAAATTCCAATTGGAATATTTAAATAATCTTTGAATTTCTTCAGAAATGGTCCGTTTACACCATATTATTCATAGAGGTCGTTGCCAGTTTCATTTTGCTTCTTCAAGTTCCCCTCGTCTAAAATTAACACGCGGCCGGAACGCGATCTCTCGGACGTCGAGCCTCGATCGTTTGCAATACGTACTTATCGCGTAGTTCAACTTTATTATTTTTGATATTCTTTTATTTATTGATACTTCTTGTACATATATTTTTTTAAGTAACACATAAGAAATGTATATACGTGTAAAGAATGAATACATTAAAATACCTCAATTTCTTTTCTTTATTTTTTATTAATCACGCTGTATCACGCATTAAGTGGAGTAGGCAGAGGGAGACGTTAAGACACTGGTTACTATACTTTTTGTCCAATTGTTGAGTAGAGTAACTCAACGCCACGTTTTGCCTTGTTATGAGAGCGAGGAAATATGAGTTCAGTGAAACCGGGTACTTAACCAGACAAAGATCCTCATCTGTGAATGAGACATCTATAATTTAAAACTTGCCTTATTGGAGAACTGGTTAAAAGAAAACCTTTTAAATGGTACAAAAACCTTGACTCAATTAATCAAGTTTGAATGTAATTTATTTCCTCGAGAGGATATCGAACCTACAATCTTTATTTTGCAGTCGGACGCTGACGACACAAGATGAAAATGAATACCAGTACTCTGTCTATCATCAGTATGTAGCGTTATATATAAAAGAAAATCCGAATAGTCACCATAGACGGATACTTGCCTTGGGCTTGATCACGAAACTTCTTATTATTCGAGTTTTTACCAACAAACGATCGTCACAAAAATTTAACTTTTTTTATTTTTTAATTATAAATGCTATAGTGTTGTGTGCGGGATACAGCGTGACGCTTATTTGATTTAATATTTTCATTTAGGTACTCAATACTTCATTGCCTTGACATTTAAGTATTCCCGCGGAAAGTGCGGGAAAACAGTGTCTTAACACTAGATTCCCTCTGCATCTTCTACTAAATGCGGGATATTAGATATAGTGTTAAGCTGAGAAAACACTTAAACTATTGCTTAATAATATCCATATATCTATACGTATAAATAAAATTAAAAGGTACATGGCTGTCTTTGATGTCAACATTATTATAATTATGTTTTTTCAAATGCATATACTTATTTACGCGATATCAAAACACAATTAATTAATTTTAACATTTTTTCTGTCTGTCTCTTCGTTTATCCGGATTAACCTCGGGACCAGTTGAACCAATTATTTTGGGACTAACACTAAAATATAGAGAGAGTTATGGAGCTACATATAAGATATTTTGATACAATAAAAAATGTTCGACAAAATTGCTATTTTCTGAAGGAGTTATTTTATACAAATCATTTGTAGATATTTCAAGCGAGCGTAGCCGCACGGGTTCGCTAGTTGTTCATATAATAGTTGTACTACCCGACAAACCCAGTGGAAGCCCTCTCCGCCTCCATCGAGGGCCTCGGCCTTCAAGGGCAAATGTAACTAGCACCGATTCATCTGACACTTCCTCAAATACACAACGAATGCTATTAGATATAATTTAAAACTTTTTATTCGCGAATTACAGAGCGCGCTCCGTCTCCCTGTATATTACTTACTTAGTTAAATATTTACTTGCATCCTTCATCTGCATCAACCACAGGAGTTAGCTCTATGTGTACAAAAATGCTATAGTTGATTCAATTCAATGATTTATAATAATTAACTATAATTTTAAAATACCTTAGGTATATATATTTATATTTGTTTGTGTTTAATTAGAACGCTTCACAGTTTAAGAGGCTCGATTAAGTGCTAGCCTGACTCGCCCACTGAGGGATACATACTATTTTCAAGTCAACAAGTCAACGGGAAGTACGAGTACTAATAAGAGTTGACAAACGTATGTTTGCGGTTTCGGTTTGTAAATTATTTAAATATATTTAAATAAATAAAATAAAACCCCTAAAAAAATAAAATAAAATTACAAATATACTTATGTATACTTATATTTTATACTATAACTGTAATTATAGACCGTAGATCGTAATATATGATTATTTTCAGCTTGATACCTCTACACGATCTTGAGATAAACGATTTTAAAGGAGATAAATAGCAATGTGATGCTGTAAGGGTTCCGTATTTTTACGTTTGTACGGCACCCTAGAATTATATATCATTACTAAATTTATTCTAAATCTTAGAATTATTATTTATTATACAATATACAGAATGAATGTAAAGATACGATGTAACATATAAAAAAAAGTATATATTTTTAAATATATTTATTTAAATATGTTTAAATCTAAACGTAGGTACGTGGGCTGTCGTTCGAGAGGCCGCAGGTGTTTTGGGCGTAACAACGATTGGTCGTCATCAACAAAATGAAGCTTAATTTCTATTGAATAGTTTGTTTATACACTCACTATATAAATTGAAAATTGACTTTTTTTTATTAAGCAATATCGTCATAATATCTGGCAGCCTGAAAAAAATGGATTTTTTAAGGATAGAAATTATTGGTTAAATGGGTAATATAGATATTTTTTAATTTTGAATTTTAATAATTATACTGCAATTTAATAGTACTATTGGGTGGTTTACGTATAATAATTCAATCTTCAATCAATTCAGTCATTCAACCAATGCAAATCTTTAAAATTACAAAAACTGATTTTGTAGCAGGCATTACTAGATTTTTCTACTCACGGTTATAATTTTTTTTTAAAAATATATGAATTAGAAAGAGCCTGTCATTCATCATGAGTCCTATAAAGATCAAGAGAGAAATTTTAAAGAATTTGTTAATTTTATTATAATAAAAAAAATCATGAGGCGGTAGTGTCACCTTTTGAACATAGTGTCTTAACACTATGTTCCTTCTGAGAAGGAAACAGAACCTGGTAAAAATCACTCAGGTAGATCAGGTCACCATATTGATTTATTTTATAGTTATGATACCGAAGCAGGTTTAACATAAATTATTAGCTATGAAAAAAAAAAACCATAAATATAGGTGTAATGAGATAGTTCAACACAACAGTGGGGAACAGAGTGTCTTAACACTAGGCTCCCTCTGCCTACCGATGTAGTAACATGCGGCATAAAGCGGAAAGCTGTAAAAATATACATATTTAGAAACTTTAAAGTATCTTTTATTACTAAATTTTAGATAAATTTGAGCATTTAAAAAAAAACATAATTTATGTAAACAGTGTTCAAAATTAAGTTAGAATAATTTGAAAGTTACAATTATTAAAAAAAAATATTAAGTTAATAATTAAAGTTATATAAATTCATTTGATGCATAATATTAGGTTTTGATACAAAAAAAGAATTTGTTCTTAAATATTAATAATTCTATCTATTAATTTATCTTAAAAGAAAAAAGGAGTTGCACGCTTTTTCCCGCATTGCATCATAAGCAGAAGAAACCAATCCGCCCAATTTTCGACTACGTGTTGAGTAGCGGAACTCAAGGACGCGTCTTGTCTTGAAACCGACCCGACAAATGCAAAATTATTTATTCTTTCGCGTGAGAATTGTACCCATAATCGTCGCTTTTACACTTGAGCCATACATTATTATATTATAGAATATAATAAGTAAAATTTTAAATAATAAATAAAATAATCATAACATTAAACAATTACATGCGATCAAAAAACATTGATCTTTACATTCACAGCACAAAAGCTAAAAATTAGCGAACCAATATGTATATATGTACCTATATTACATTCTATAGTAGTTTTTAGACGCACCTCTGCTCCCCCACTGCATTCCGACGGACGCTTCACTGACAGCCGCAATCGATTTTAACGCGAAATATAGTTAGCCAGTGTAAATACAAATATAATTTTGGGTATTTTTATATGTATTTTTTATAAAATTATATCTGAATATTATTTTATATAAGTGTGTATAGATAAATTTTATGTTTATTGATTATTTAATTCAATTTATTTGATTTTATTCATATTTTCCCTATATGAGATCTTGTTGTTGAAAGCTGTGTTGAGCGTAACTCAACATCGTGCATAAAAATTGATTAGATTTTCGCATAAAGCCAATAACGTGACCCTATTATAAAAACTTGAGGCCGTCCTGGCGCAGCGGTACAAGGGTGTGACTGTAACTCGACGGTTGTGGGTTCGAACCCCACTCCCATTTCTTCGCTCAGGTGTCGACGAAAAGAGCGGCGTTGAGTTCTGTGAGTCCTCAAAATTGAATCTTAAACACATAAGAAAAAAATAGAAAAGAATGTATTTATTAATTTTAAAAAATATATTTATTTAGAGTAAATAATTTTGGCAAATTAAACTAAATTTACACGAACTTAGTATTAGTCAAGAAATGAAAATACATATTGATAAAAAATAAATTCATTCCCCGAGTGGGAACCCAACAACCGTCGCGATGCAGACACACCCTTGTGCAGCTGCGCCACGACAACCTCAATAAATACATTAATTTACAAAAAAAAAATTTACTTACCATTTTCGAAGATAAAATGATTTTCCCATCACACGGCATCAGCAAGCACAATATCGTGCAAAGACGAGCGCCCATAAACTTCCCCCTCTCATTTCAACTCAAAGTGCCCCATAAACCTATTGGCAATTCTTCCTAACTCTTACAGATTGGTTTCGTTATGGAGATGGGATAAGTTACGACGTTCGTGTGTACTTACTTTGTACAAAAATTGAGATTGCAGCCAATTTTAATGTTGTTATATACATGAAAATGTCTTCTAATTTTTATTTTTTAAGTAGAAAAAGTTGAAAAAATTAGAATAATATAGGTGAAAATGTAAAATTAAATGTTTGTAAATGTAGAGTAAATTATATTTTATGTATGGTAGGGTAAATATTATAATAACGTTATTGCAAGTCAAAATTTAAAGATAGTTGTTGTTAATTCTCATAAGGCATAAGTATAAAGTTTTTGAAGTGATTCTTTAAAGAATACTTTTATATTAAAATATAAATTCATTTTAATTCATAAATATAGTTATAATCTTAAATTTATTTAACTCTTAATATTTTTATGATTTTATTTATTCGCCAAATTCTGGAGGCATTGAGTGTTGAGTGCGAATCCAACATATACATTGTATATTATAATGAAAGCAACTCAATTTAAACTAAACAAGCACTTAAAAGTATATTGCAACGGCGCGGCGTTACTTTACTTACCACACAAACCGACACGCCTATAAAAAACATTAAAAAACATCCAAGTGCCACCTTCGGACCCATATCCTCACCTTGTAACGACGTTACGTAAGGAGCTAACTTCGGTTTTATAGGCACACCTTTAAACAACTTTGAATATGGGTCTTTTTATTAGGCGATTTGATTGAAACAATGTAATTTCAACCTTATGTTATTTAAAATAAGATCTAATATTAACATAAGTGTAATAAGATTTGAATGTCACCGATAGATAAAATCTTTTAACGTTTTCAACGAAAAAATGATGTAAGTCAAAACAATTGCAATTGTAATTTAAACTTAAAAGTATGTATACAAAAGGTATATTTTGTATTGTATTATATATTGCACTTAGCATTTACTTACTAGACTATGGACAAAGTCTCGCGTATTCTGTTTTAGAATCACGGTACGTCCTTTTGATGTATTCTACTCTTATTTATAATGTCGGGATAAACCTATAGTCCGTTTATGAGGCCGGTGTTGGCGCGAAAACGAATTGGAAGTTTTTTTTATCTGTTGTTTTTATTTTAAAGGCCGAGTTGTAAAATAGTCGTTCTGTAAGATGCATTAACGACGATAATTTTGGTTTATATTGGATATTTGCATAGGGCTGAGCGGCACAAAGTGACTGTGAACGAGAGGACGTGAGTTCGATTTCCACTCGATGAAATGAAATATTTAAATTTTCATTTCGTTATCGTTTGCGTTGGTAATTTGTTGCAACATTGACGTATTTGCACATAGTAAACGCACTGACGTATCTAGAGATTTTTTTTGTGTCTTGGACTTTAGCTTCGAGCAATTGTTTGTATTAAGGGTTTTTTTTTTTAATTTTTTTTAAAGGCAAATTTTTTGTTATTAAAACTTCTGGGGTTCATAAGACTACACTGACATGGACACAGACCACCCGGCCCCCCTTTTATTCCTACGGACGTAGTAAGGGGGAGCCGGATGGTCTGATTAAACGCAATACAAGTTTGTAAAATAAGCTCATTGTTGCAACATTAACTAATTATTGATTTATACAGAGTCGTTTCATTTATAACTTATATATATATATATTTTTTACTTTTAGAATTTTTTACGTTATTTGTAATATATATGCATAAAATATAAAATGTGTGCAAAATCGATGTATAAATGCTCGTATAATTTGATTGCATTGACTTAAAAGTATTTTTTTTTTGTGTGCTTTAACGGACTATACACATGCATATCTGGTATCCATTTCAGCTTGTTGCCTCCAACTGATCTCTAAATTAATAGTCTTGACAGATGGACAGAAGCAAAATAAAGTGAACCCATATAATGTATAGGTTTTACCTTTTGCGATACGGAACCCTAAAAAGTTAAATTGTCAACAAAGTCAGCTGAAAATTGCGTAATGAATGATTTAAAAGAATCTTAGAACTAAAGGAAAAGCAAAGACAAAGGAAGTAATAATCCCCAAAAATAAGTATAAGTGTACTTTGTAACGAAACAAGTTTCAAAAGAACCAGAGGTTTGCGGTTTTTTCCTTTTAACCTTTCCGCCGCTTACGAGTCGCCGTGTTGGGAGTTTGTTAAAAAACATAAATATGCATTTATTAAGTCTCTTAAGTTTGTTCTCTTGTATTAAAAAATTAAATATAAGTATATATATATAGGAATTCAAATTGAAATTTACAGGTAACATTCATTTTAAATCATGTACAGTAGAAACTAGATTATCCGGCCCTCAGTTATTAGGATTCGCAATTATCCGGATTATCAACCGCGGTATTAAGTACAATTCATATTAAGACATATAACAATTATATGCTACATATGCACAAACCAGTTTCTCTCTATAGATTCGATTATCCGGATTGTTGATGGTCTGAATAGTCATTCGGATAATCGAAAATCCGGATAATCGACAAAAATGACACAGTGTTTTCACACCAAGTTCCTAGGTGATAAAGATTGTGGTATTTGAATTCGTTACCACGTTTTTCTCAATCTATTTGCTACGAACTTTTAAGAAAGCAACGTTTATTATATTTTTACATTTTGGTCGATTAATTGTGTGAAATGCAGGTGCTTACATACAATTTGTATGTAAAACGTCATACACTTGTACAAATATTTGGACTTCTATTATAATGAATGCGTATAGTTGTTTATAGTTTTAAAGTCACAATGAAAAATTTAAAATTATTAACAAGTACTCGTACGTCATTATATACGTCACTAGCTGAGCTGGGCGGCTTCGTCCTCTTGAACTACACGATTATTTATTAAATAAGCTTATGAAATCATTTTCAGTTTGGGGGGTGAATTCTAAAAATCCACAATGAAATATTTTTATTAGTCAGAATTCAAATTTTTATAAAAATCCCCCCCATATTATCTCTTTAGGGTTAAAATTTTTCAAAATCCCTTCTTAGGTGGTGTACATTCTGAAAATAAACATCTGTCCAAATTTCACGTTTCTACGCACGGTTACGGCTGTGCGTAAAAACGACGTGTGGAACGTAGAGGTTGAACCAGCGTTTCTTGATGATCTTTTTATAAGCTTTCTTAATAAATATTTTCTTTCCTATGAAATAAAACTTTGAGATTTAAAAAAAATGCCTCATAATCTATCTTCACTCATTTTGGAGACACTCCATGTTAAATGACCTAACTCAACGCCATACTATTATATATCAAATAAGACTAAAGTCAAAAATCAATATCTGAAATACGTTATAAGCATTCCCTTTGAGTAAGAATCGAACCTACTTACATTTATATACTTCGTTTAATTTAAGCTATAACTAAATAATTCAACTTTGTTTCTTCAGCAAAAGTACGAACAGATTTGAACCTAATTGTAGAGCAAGTAACTCAATCATGTGGTGAACTACACCACATGACACACCATATCTGTACAACGTCGGCTCGCGTCGGCCAGTCGAGGTTTATGTCAGTTAGTGACTAATTTATAATGCCTACAGATATACTTTGTCACTTACATTCGAAAATTTAAATCCTGGTACTTGAGTGTCAAAATTTATTATAAAAATCTCAAAAAAAAAAATAGACTGTCATGTAGTAGGGTGTAACTGTAAATGCGATGGTTATGGGTTCGATTTCTATTTCTATTCGAGTTCTATGACTTAACACGCAATACCTCGTAAAGTTCAGCGTTGTTCAAGTGGGGAACGGAGTGTCTTAATACTAGGTTCCCTCTGCATACTCCGCTGTATGCGGGATGCGTGAAGCTGATTTAATCTCATTACAAAACACATATTGCAAAATATATTTCTATTTAACTAAAACCAAATGAATTTGATGGACCCAATGCCAATACCGTAGGTACCGCCCGTTGACAGCGACCGCCCGCGTGCGTCCGCGTCCGCGTCAACATGCATCGACTGTCTCAGCGTGCCAGCGGCCCTCGATTCATTAAAACCACTATAAGCGTACAAACCAATCAATAAGCACACACTCACGATAAATAAAAATACATTAACACCCGTATTACGTGGCGTTGGCGCTGTGACGTCATAATTGGCGTCCAACCTTCACCCAATAATTGGGGCCGGCGGACGCGAAAAAAAAAAAGGCGTTATTTTTAAACGGGCAACCGAAATAAAAGAGTAATGAGTTATTGATTCGGCCGGGGTTAATGGCCGTAATAACTTTATGGCTGTCCACTGTCAAGGTCGAAGCGTGTCGATTAATGGTTTTTTTTAATTTGTATTTATAAATAATGATATGGAGCTTTTTGGGCTTTTTGTTTCGTTGTTACGCTGGGCGGGCGCGAAGTTCTGGCTCTCGTTGTGCAGGTACAGTCGCGTTTAGGTAACGGTTAGCTAAGCTGTATTTAGTTTTATGTCAGATTATTGTATAATATTTTATGATTGTGTGATTTTCTTAAAATAATTTAAGCTAAGATATACAGTTAAACGCTTACTTAGATTCTAGTGGGTAAGTTAGATTTTTTTTTTCAGGCTTCACGCTGTGTATATAGCAGGATAGACAGACAAAATCTAGTGTTATGACAGCGTGTTGAGTAGTACATCGCTGTGCTTTGCCTGCAACGTACCAGAGATTCGTTAGGTACCAGAGTGAAAAAAAAAATTAAATATTGCTCGCTTCATAATCTATCATCCAATAAACATCCATTCCCCCAAGTGGGAATCGAGCACACAACCCTCGAGTTTGAGAAGCACACACGCTTGCACCGCTGCGCTACTACGAACTCGTAAATTGTATTTACTATAAAAAGTTAAAATAATCTTCCAGAGTGTCTCTTTCAAAAGAGGTTACTATTTTTTTACGTTTTAAATAAGTTTCTGGTTTACTCGGATATTTATTCAATTCTCTGAGTTAAATCAACAGTTACCGAATTAGTCGTTCAATTTACATTTTCAGTCTAATTTGTATTCGTTGCATACCTTACTCTGCATAGGGGAGACTTGTCAAACTATGTAAGTACTAAGTACAACTACGATAACATTTGTCCAATTGACAATACCGGGGGAACCTGGACACCACAATTTCCGGAGAATTCTGGGGGCAGTGCGTGATGGGTGGCAGAACTTAACGCCGCGTTTCGCATCGGCAAAATGAATAGTGCTGCGCCACTACTGGCCTCAAATCCTGTCGTAATCTATTTAACACTATCTTTTACTTGCGGCTTCGCACGTAAGGTATTTGACCGCGGCGAACCCACAAGTCTAACCAGAGCTTATAAGTTATAATATAACTTGATAATTCAAATTAAAATAATATATATTTTCTTTGATTTTTCTTATATGTAATTTTTAAATCGATAAATATATTTTTTTATTCCTTATCTGCTGGACTTTTTATAGTTTTATTTGGATAATTTAATACTTTTTAAATATCAAAATTTACTCTATTAAGCCTTGAAGCTATAATTGCAACATTCAGTATGGAAGGCTCCAACAAGTACGCTGTGTGAGCTCCGTTTGTAACTCAATAAAGTCAATAAGTACCTTAAAACTGTCTATTTTCCTTACAATCAACTCATTCATTGTGTTTATTTATATTTAATTATTATGCGATTGAACTTGAACACATAACTTATGAAGCTTAAATGTGAAGTTTTCACCACCAGAACTTTACACATTGCATTTAGCATGTGGTGGAGTGGCAGTATTTAACGCCACGCTTCTCCTGACCAAAATAGGGCAATGAAAATCCTCCAAAACCTACCCCACCCTACTAATAGGTACTTAGCTATAATACATATAATATGTACTAATAGGTATTATAATTGTGAAAAATTACTGACCGGATTACACATACGCTATAATTTAGGAAAACTACAAATTATAAATATTTGGTATAATTTGACTATAATATAAAGATAACATTGAGCGGGCGAAGCCGCGCGTAAGTCACTAGTAATAATGATATAGTTACTGGAGTAAAGACCGAACGACATGACGAAATATTTCATCACTACGTTATCGTTTATTTTTATAAATAATAACACAGAGAGATTATTATATCTACAAGTATGTCTAATGTTTAGTTTAGTCTAAAATACGTACCTCAATTTAAGATCCGTTTGTCTGTTCTACATTCAGCATCCCTGTGCCACACACATCCTTCATGAATACACTATTTTAGCCTGTCAAATACAAATATAAATTAAGATAAAATTAATTATTTGGAAGATTTCAAGTCATTATGGTGGAATTGTGCAGTGTGTGGCTGTAGACACGATAGTCGTGGATTCAATTCCCACTCGGGGCTATGAATTATGTCATTCTCGCTCTAGTTCGACACGCAATGTATGAGACATTAGGGCGGAAAGTGGAGAGCAGAGTATGACGAATGTGTGGAATAGAGTAAAAAGCTAAGAGAGAAAGAATTTGAAGCCGATACTTCCTATGAACGATTTAAATTCGTTGAATTTGTAAATGTTGAGCTATAGTACGTAGTTTGTTATTTGATTATGTGCTCTGTATACATCAAACATAAGACTTAAATTTGTTTGAACACTAAAAAGTTATTTAGTTATTAAAACTAGCTTAAAGTTGAAGTTAATCTAATTAGTTTATTTATTATCTCATATTTCTGACATTATACGAGGCAGCTAGAAAGAAAACTACTATATCTAATAGAGGTCGTCTCTCCGTTCTCCACTTACAATCTTGCCAACCAAATTTACTAGTACCCAGTCTCTTTATCCGTATGTTTGACAGCCTCTTTATCATATATATATTTTATAGAAATAAAATTAATGCCATGCCTAAGTAAAATTTGTAATAAAGAAATCACTTATATTGTTAATTTCCCTGACATAACTTAATTTAAAACGTCAAAATAAGAAACGTCAAAATTTATTAAAAACAATTTTACTCACACCAATATATAAATCACGAAAACACTTAAAGACAAAAAGCACCATATCACTTGCACCATCACACTATTGCACTAAAATATTATGTAAAAAATATATATATTTAATCCTACTTGTAATAAATTATTCCAAAAAAATATATATTTAATTCTAATTGTACTAAATTATTCCAAAAAAAATGTATTTTTATTTTTAATTTTTTGAACTAACGAACGAGCCGCTCTGTCGACGTTCGGCAAGGAACTCGTCTTAAGGGCGAAAAGACGTTACGTTGGACCCTTCGATCCCCTTCGTTGAATTTGTATTGTGATAAACGAATGTTGTCTAATGGCAGTTGAATTTATATATATTTATATTGTATGGAGGTTTGTATTACGTTGTGAATGAAATTAGAAAATATGAAGGAAATTATTGCCTTTTTACATGTCTCTGGTATAGAATTTGTTTTTTTCTAAAAAAATATATAATATATTATTTAAATTATTTAAATATATTATAGAATTTTAACATAATTATTCACAAAAACACGCATTTTTAAACAAACAAATTATGTCTATTAACACAAATTATATGCCTATTAATTTTAAATATTATATTTGTAATAATAAAATAAACTTAAAAAAACATAAAATCTAATATTTTAAAAAATTAAATGTTAGAGGTGACGGCGACATTTTAAAATGCGTGTATGATATTTAGATGATCATATGTTAAGCAAAAATAGTTTTTATGTACATTAAAATAAAGTTAAAATCCAAAAAAACTATAAATCCAGGTGAGATTACAAAAAATGTTTATTTTGAAGGGCTAAGCTTTCTTCGCGAACACTACTGTAGTTCGAATATAAAACGACAATAGGTTCAGGGACGTATTCAGAAAGTCATTAAACTAATTATTTTATTTATTTTTGTTATTGAATCAGTTGTGGCCGTCGTCTTACACAACGTTGACCGTTGACGCTTATTTTCATTTCCTCGGTAATAAGACACAAGGCATGATTGAGTTCCGGAAGGACAGGAGGAACCGAGTGACTTAACTCTTAGCTCTACGGTCAATCTACCTATATTGCTGTATGCCAGTACAGATATAGGCGTATCATATAAGGAATAAAACAAATTTAAACATAATTATAATATATTACCGTTTTATTTTAATGAACTAAATACAATGTATTTTAATGTTATTTAATTGTGAAAATATAATGTTAAAACAATCCATTCTCCATATTATGCCTTTGTGTGACTTTTTTGAAAGCCGGCTAATTTTGGCCGGCTAATTAAAAATAACAAAATTAGACTGAACTGAATTGAATTTGATTCGAAAGCCATTTTTTATCTTTAGTAAATTATTTTTTAAGGGACATCCAAATTCTTTACGTTAATCTTTATTCTAGTGAAATGCAACTTTATTCAAATTTATTTTTAATAATTCTATAATGTTAAGTACATCCCTGTGCTAGGAAGTAATGCACGGTGGCTTATTTTTAACGGTCGTATCGACGCACGCGCCGTTAACTATTTAAACATGTTCTGTTTAATCGTATTGAACGCCTTCCTCAAATTATGCAATAAAAATATATATTTTATAGAAAATTCAAAATGTTAATTCATTAACTAAAACTAAAAAGCAATACGCGGCGTTGAGTTACGCAATTCAACACGCAATGCTTTAAGAATTGGGAGGAGAATGGTTAACGGAAGTAAGTTAATATGAATGGATTTTATTAACACTAGGTTCCCAAGGTCAATATGCTTACTATATATCTGCTAAAACTTTGAAATAAAAACATAAAATTATAAATAAAGAAATCATTTACGTTTGTAAATCCATGTTTTTCATTAAATCTTGTAGTCGACGTATACAGTATATTGTGGTAATGTACCATTTGGTTCCAATTTAACCAGAGCTATACTCATACATTAAATATAATAAGTTTCTATGCAGCTTAGATAATAAAAATAAACCTACAAAACCTAACAAAAAAACAGAATGTGTTATTGTGTTCATATTTGGTATGATCATTTTCAATTTACATTTGGAAAGAATAGACAAGATTTGTCTAAGCAATTATTATTACTACTAATTTGTACGATAAAACAAATAAAAAATTGAAATAACGGTCATCGAAACAGATGCGCACGCGCATAATGCACGTCTAAGACGTGTGCTGGACACACGAACGGAAGTTACTTATTTCCATAAATGTATTAACGGGTTGCGCTATAATTATCTTTTGTATTTTTAAATTCAATCTAAATAACTTGAATTTAAAGTCGCAAATCGTTTTTGAGTAGAATTTATTTTTTTAATCAAACAAAACTTCAATTTGTAACTTTAGACGTATGGCAATAAGGTACTTTTTAACATTTTGAAATAAAATTATATACGTGTCCTGCGCACGCGTCGTCTTGGTTCATGATCACAAGAAAGTAACAGGATGCTTCTTAACGCAAGGGTGACAACCCTAAGACGCTTAAATTAATAGATATCAAAATAAGCAGACTTTACCTGTAGCTTTTTATATAGTTAGAAGTTTTGTCGTTACAATAATATTAAATTCATAGAAATCCAGTTAAAAATTAATATTTGCTTATTATATAATATATCCCTTTACAAATCCTTAAAATATAAAAATATACATATACTAATTAGAATATTTAGCGTTTAATTTTTCTCAAACGTCTGTATTGTCAAATAAAGATTTTTTTTATTTTATTAGCATCACTCGTGTATTTCAAATATAGCAGCAAACGTAAACCTAAGACACTCTTACTAGACATTCCGCTGAATTATGGAGGCGTTGCATGTTGATTGGCTGATCTCAGCGCCACAATTTGTCTCCAAGCCAGAGCGATTTCAAATTTTAACATATAAAATATTTCATTTCCTCGAGTGGCAATCGAACCCACAACATGTCGCGTTTACAGTCACATGCCTGTGCACCCTAAGCCACGACTGGCCTCTTTGATAAATTTGAAAAATATCCTTTTATAAAGAAAATATATTTATCACTGACTAAGTTAGCAAATGGAACTACAACTTCAATTAATTGCTTTGTCAAACTAAGGCGTACAAATGTAAGAGCAAACAGTATAACAACTTGCCAACGCTGTCTTGTTAAGTTTAGACTGTTAGAAACTTTGTAGTGTTAAAGTTAATTGAGTTAAAATCTAGTTAAACATTTTTGAAGGTTAAAAAAAAACAAAAGCATAATAATGTATTCATATATTTTTATGGTTTTTATACATTTAAATGAATAAAAAAGAAATTACGATCTAAGCTGAAAGAGTTAAAAAATCAGCTGAAAAAATATGATTTTTAGGTTTGCTGACTCAACCCTTTATTTTGATTACGTTACAATTTATTTACGTGTTACGTGTAACTTAAAGAGTAATGCCAACAAAAACATACAATACATATATAATTTGTTTAAATTCAATTAAAAAAAATTGTATGTATGCGTAATTGTGAGTAAAAAAAGTAGAGTAGAGAGTAGTTTCATCTAATGCATATCGCTATTTAGTTCATGCAAAGACTTTTTTTAGATTCACATCAAAATATTATATATTAGGTTTTTTTTTTTGTATAAAAGACGATGGTTTTCAAATGTCAATAAATTTAAAAGTTAATATTCATCCCTATTCAATATAAACTACAAGTTAAATGATTTCTCTAGAGACGATAGATATGACCAGTTTTATTACAAAATAATTTGATTCAGAAACGAATAGGATAGCTTTATTGTATGATATACTTCACTAAGTAACTGAATATTACACTTTTAGTGGGAATCGTACCCAGAACTCGTCGCGTTTAACTTCAGATATTGTGCCCCTGCGCCACGACTGTTCCGAATAAGAACAATATTAAGTTTTTAATTTTTTTTTCAATTTTTTTCAAAAACTCCACTGTTGGAGTGACTCATAAAGCTGACAAATCATTAGCACCGCCTGTCAGTATACCTGCTGTCACTTCTTCTTTCTTTTCCTATTTTTTTAATAGTTGTACGAAACAACATTATAGTAAACTATTATCAACATTATTTTAATATTATTTAAGTTCTTTTTTAACTGATTTTTTTTTTGAAAGCGTTAAACAAACATCTGTGAGCCTCATAGGTAATTAATTGATAATGAAGCGAGCTCTTTCGACAGTGATAAACCTGTCATAGAAACTTTATTTTTTTTATTATTATTTTTTAAAAGTAATGAGGCATAACTCAGTGTTGAGTTCTGTCACTTACAGCAATTCCTCTAGAATTAAGCGGAAAGTGGCGAATGGAAGTAACTTAATGAGAATATAGTGTTTTAACACTAAGTTCTCAGGTTAACTCTGTTTACCTTGCTATGTGATGGATAAAGCATGAAGCCATTAAACGCATACTGCCTACCTACCGACTTCTAAGTTCATTATGGCCCATCGCTTTCTACCTCCACTCTAAAAAAGTGACAAAGCACGTCTTGTTCAGTCTTAGACAATGGAGGACAATGAAACTGGAAACTAAAATAAATATTATAATTGGTGTAAATTGTTACAAACATTAATGCCTGAAGGATATGCCAACAAACAAACAAAACGACAAACCCACAAATATATATATATAAAATCATTGTTTTAAAATCTTTTACATTTTTTAATGCCATCCATTCCATATACAGACAGCAATCAGTTACAATTTTATTATATAGAGTTATAAATGGGAATCTATCTATATATTATAGTTTTATTATATAAAAAATAGTCAAATAAAAGGTTTTAAAAAAATAAAGTGTTTAGCGAAATAAAATATTATTATGAAAGTGCGCAGAAATATTTTATTTCCAATATTTTGTTAATTTCTGTTAGCGTTAACGAATGTTGAAATCTATTTAAACTATTTCAGTATTCGCTTTTGCTTTGCTCCTATACACTTTATAATTGTATTTTATTAACAGAAATTTAAATGAAAATTAAAAAAGTAAAATATTTTTTTTTAAAACCTAGTGTCTAGTGTCCTAAGAAATTCCGTTCTATATTTTCCAACCGAATTCTGGAGGCACTGCGCGTTGGTTGGCGGAACTCAACGCCGTTCTTTTATCTCGACACTAAAGCTTTTTAAAACATAAAAGTCGTTTCCTTGAAGTGTAATCGAACCCACAATCTGTTTGTGCTCTGTGTTACTGATCTTTTAGGAAATAAATTATATTATAATTTAAGAAAAATTTTATAGAATTCTAGAATTTTTCTATTTTCGCTGACGATAAATGACATCACGCTTAATGAAGGTAGGCCAAGATACACTGAGGGTTACTTTATGAGGGAAGAACGGCGTTACAATATTTACTGACCTCTCCAAACATTGGAGGTATTGAGACAAATCTTTGCTTGGCCACGGAAAGTGTTTGAACGCTTTTAAGTGTATCAATAAGGACAATATTGAAGATTTTTTTACGAATAAACGATAAAAAAAAATGTTGGCAATACTTACTATTTACTTTTTACTGCAATGGACGAAAAAGGAAAGGAGACTTTTTCACGCATATTGTGTACAAGCGTAAATAGATGCTTATTTCTATCTATATGTCATATGAAATAGCAGGGTAGGCAAAAGGAACACTAGCGTTAAGAAACTTGGAACTTCTCCACTTTCCGCCGAATTTTGGAGCGAAGAAATTAAAGTATACATAAATAATTATTCAGTACTTCGAATGGGAATCGAACCCACAATCGTCGCGATACAGTTAAAAGCTTGTGCCCTTGCGCAACGATGGCATCACATTAATTCAACATTATACTTTACATACATTCAACATTATACTTATAAACTACTATTTTACTTCTTAAGTAGGTATATATATGTTTCATCCAGTATACTATATACTCGTAGCTCCGTCTCATTTTTTTAAAGTGTCGTTAGTTTCTTGATATCTTAACTTATTAAGTTATACTTATCTTTCTATCCTCGTAGATTCCTTCGAATTTTTACTCAGGGAAAATAAAAAATGTAGTCATTAGATTTTAAATATTGTTTATTAAAAATACATTTCTAAAATTGATGCAGGTACCTAAATAAATATTTAAAACAAAATCGTAATAATTATCTACAGTTCAGTATTAATATTATAAAGGTGAAAAAATTTTTCATAACGTTTTTAGTAACGCGCTTATCTCGGGAACTATTGGTACAATTTGAAAAACTATTAATATATCGTCATATAGTCCTTTTATGAGTGGTACAAGTAAAAGGAGCACTTTGTTTACCAATGTGGGGCAATTAATTAATGTACATATATTTACGTTCTTCCGAGTGAGGATCGAACCCACAACTATAGCGCTTTAGTCAGATGCTATCACACTACGTTCACACACATTCGCACGGCAAGGTAAGCAGAGGGAACCTAGTGATATGACTCTACGTACCCCATTATTTGCCGAATTCTGGAGACATGAATTGTTGAGTGGTGGAACTAAGCGCGGCGCTTTGCCTCGACAATGGCCGCGGTGTAAAAATGAAAATATTAAATAATTCATTTTGTCATCTGGATATCAAACCCACAACCTATCGCAATCGCAAAAAACCAATCAAATAATATATTATAATAAAAAAGAATATTTATTAACATATGGTTTCTTCGTGGCTCATTGTTAAATAATGTTAAGGAAGAAAAAAAAAATGGGACAAAAAAATAAATAGAATTACTTTTTTTTTTAATAGACAAGAAATATTTTTTTCAATAGATACCGACGAGAATTCGTAAATTTTATTTTTTATTGATAAAAAAGAAGCCATCAAAATTGTCATTATCTAATAATGAAGCACCTGACCTCTTGTATTCTATTGAAACGTCTCAATCAAACATCTGTTTCTGTAGGTTGCTCTAATAACCCTATTTCTTCTTTAATTTTGTTCATTCGTTTAAGAAGACATTAAAACTTTGTAATAATATAATAGATTAATTTGAAAAAAAAAAATCTTAGAGGCACAAAGTGTGACTGTAAACGCGGTTGGTTGTGGCTTCGATACCCACTCGCGGAATTGAAATATTTAGTTAAATGTAAAAGCGCGGTTCCCTCTACCTATTCTGCTATGTCCGGGATACAGCGTGACTCTTAAAAACAGCGCGGCGTTATCACGCGATGTTACTAAAGTTGCATTTAACTAGATTATCCGTCTCTACGCTTTAGTAGATGTGTGAAATTAGCAAAAGTTTGATTTTAGATGTTTCTACAATTAACACTACCGTTGACATACCGTATGACTATTTTCAGAAAATTGGGAATTCGATTTCCACTCAGGGGATTAATTATTTTTCGATTAGTCGATGTTATAAAAAGTCAAAACGCGACATTAACGCTACGCTATACCTCGATACCAAAATCGAATCTACAACCTGTCGCACGCGTCGCGTTCACAGTCACACGTTCCCCTGCGCCACGACCCGACGAGTCACGACTGACTTAAAAATATATAGACCGATAAATATTATGACGCAATAAACTTACAACTTACTATTGCTCTTAAATAACGTCAGGCGCATTATATTCTGCAACAGTTAACAAATTGTGATTTTTCTAAGAAGTAATTAAGAACTTAAATGTTATATTTTTATTTTTCCACTATCAAACAGATGCTAAAAATGAATACAATAAATAGCAGGATAGAGCTTGAAGCAAAGAAAAAAATAAATAAACGTATAAGTTGCTATTGCTCTGAAAAAACACGAGGCGCATTATATACGGCAAAAGCGCTTAACAAATTGTCAACTATTTGACTAGAACTATTAGAGAAGTTAAGATAATATTTATATTTTTCCCGCACATAGTTACATAGTAAGTAGAGAGAACCTGGGGACCTAGTGTTAAGACACTCCGTCCCCATTAAGTCACTTTCGTTCCTGACTTTGCACCGAATTCTGGAGGCATTTCGTGTTGAGTAGGAGAAATCAACGCCGCACTTTTCGTCTATTAGATTAATATTTCGTCTAGTAAATCTTGACTATGTATATAAATTATATATTTTCTTACAATGCAAAGTTTCGATTGTATCAAAGTCTAATTAAAATTGATTAATCACTCTCCAATGTCTATCTAATAAATAAGAATAATAAATGACACAGTAACCTAAGTGTTATTTTTAGTGGATATTATAATTTATAATAGCTTTTTTCTTCATTTCAATGTCCTAGGATCGTAGTTTTAGTTATTTTCTGTAGTCTGTTAGTCTGTTCGTGTGTTTGTCTGTTCGCTATAGACTCCGAAACGGCCGAGGCTAGATAGATCCTTAATCCAGAAACGCATTTTCCTTTATTCTACGTTTTTTTCCGACTAAGCCAACAGGTGACTGCACTAAACTTTACGCGACCGAAGCGTGCACGATATAGCTTGAAGTTTCAAAGAAAAAAAAAACATAGTAAATACGTTTCTGAAAAGATTAATATTACAGTGTTTATGTTTATATTACCTGTGATGTAGGCAAATAAGTGAGAGAGACTTACAAAGAAAAACGATACCAAAAACCAATGGGAACAAGCGACTTCCAACTTCGACGAAAATCGTTGTTTTCAAAATCAATTGCTTATATACTAAATGAATATACTCGTATGTAAAACTGTTCAAACATACGTCGATAATCATATAATGTAAATAGAGAACAATATATAATTAAAATAATTGTAATAAAATTAAGCTTTTGTTATAATGACAGCGTAAGGTCAAACATATGTATGGTGATATCTCAATAAATTAATGATATATTCATTCAGATGTTTCAATCTTCTTTCTTTTACAATATTTGTTGATTTGTAAACAAAAATTGCTAACTTTGACAATGAATAAGTTTGTTAACAGACTTGTTATTACTTCGATTATTATGCAGGTGGTCGGGGGTTTATTTATCGCAGAGAAATATTTAGGTGCCGGTTTTGTATTTTCACACATCACCTACATTATGGGGAACGGAGTGTTTTAACATTACGTCCCCACTGCCTAACCTGATGTGAGCGGGTGCTGATTCTTACCTACAATATGCAATAGAATCACTCACGCCCATTTATAAATCTAATTTGTACCATCGAAAAACATAACGGTTTACTGAAACTCTTAGTTAAGTTTTGCTTGGAAAGAAAATATTTTGTAGACCACGTGCTACAAAAGAAATCAATCAACCATTCATTCCCCAAAGTGGCGAGATCATCCCAACTCTTGCGTTTACGGTCACATACTTGTGCCACTGCACCACGATGGACTTTTGGACATATAATAGAAAATATTAAAATTAAATACAAGCAATGAAATTTAAAAAATCTTAATCCTAATTATCTTCCTTTTATTCTACGATACGATTCAACATTTCTCTCCCGTATGAGGGAGTCGTCCAGCACAACGTTGTATACCAATGGTGGTACGCATACCAATGCAGACAGTACCGCTGCTAAGTTTTTACAAGAATTTCATTTTTAATTTAACCGGCTATGCTACGCATATTTCAAGATTTGTACCAAAAATGTACGTAACATAACATAACATAAATGTAATAAGGCAGATCGCCTTCATCATTGTAAGTTACCTATTTTTTCGTATTTCTTATTATATGCAAGTACATGTGTATTTTTTTTTCAATAATAAGAATAACGACAAAATTTCACTTTTGTATAAGAGAGGTTTGGAACCTTTAACAGGGAACATAAACTAAGAAATTAACTTAACGGAAACGGTCTATCATCCATTCTTATTGCATTATAACACCGACTTATATTTCTAGTAATTTGGCTGTAATTATCATAATTTATATAAAAATAATATTCGTCGATCGTTTCATTAAATATCAAAATGATATAAAAATGTAATGTATTTATGCAGGACCTACGTATAAGCTCTAAATAATTGTTGTACACATTATGTTGAAGCCTGTACGTTTCAAGATACAATTATTATTGAATAATAACTGATATATGTAGAGGAAGACAAAATATATTAAAAAAAAAATATATTAATGCTTTACTATTTTATTTAATTCTATTTAAGGAAAGAATAAATAATAATATAATAATAAATAAAATGTACTGTAATACAAATAATGTGTGCGAAACCACAATGTCTTAATCAATATATAATTAAATAGTATTGTTTAGAACTGCAAGGTAAACTAGGTATTGTTGTAATTAAAACACATTATTTACTTTATATAAATGTAAATATTTACTTTAGCATAATATATTTTTCATAGTTTCGTACGTCAAAGCTTAAGAGAAAATTTGAGTATAAATGCAGCCAAAAAATTTGTTT
>JBAIZZ010000116.1:797519-980844 GCA_037355905.1 Heliconius aoede | reverse complement strand
GCGAGGAGGACTCAGTTCCGGCGCTGCTGAAGCTGAAGCTGCTGCCGCAGCCGCTGCTGAAGCTGAAGCTGCGGCCGCAGCCGCTGCTGCTGAAGCCGCTGCAAGTGGTGCTGGAGCAGGTGGATTATATGGTCCAGGATCACTCGGAGGCTATGGATACAGACGTGGTTACAACGATGGTGAAGTAGGTTCAAGCTCTTCTGCCGCCGCTGCTGCTACAGCCGCTGCAGGTAGTGCTGGAGCTGGAGGATTATATGGTCCAGGAGCTGGTGGATACGGACCAGACGGAAACCGAGGACCAAGTGTTGTTGTTATCAATGAAGATGATTCTGGATCATCAACTTTGTCATCATCGCAAGGACCAGTTTCTGGACTAAATGCAGGAGTTGGCATATCATCAGCATCTAGGTCTTACGTTCAAAATATTCCGCAGGAAGTTGTTATTATTAACGAAAGACGTTCTGGATCTACATCTTCATCATCTTCTAGTTTCTCAGGACCTACAAAAAATGTAGTTTCCCCTTACGAATATAGCCCACAATTTCTCACTCCTTCAGTTAACCAAGGGCCTGCAGTAGTTATAATTAATGAAGGCAGTTCCGATATTGGAGCTGCTTCTTCCAGCGCAGCAGCTGTTTCAGCCGCATCTTATGGTCAAGGAAGAGGTCGTGTACGTCAAGCTTGTCAACTAAGACGTAGCCAATATTCTGTTAGAATCGGTAGAAAAGGTCAACTTTGCTCTTCATGTTAAATAAATAAATGATAAAATTTCATCCTTCACTAGGATAAACCTTGTACTTTACGAAAATAAATTCTTGCAGCATATTATTATTCTTTTTTTTTCACCTCATTGTTGAAGTTGCGTTGAAAAAAAAATTGTTTATAAATGTTCTGTTATAGATATTCATTCTATTTTAGTCTCAATTTAATATACACGTATACCTATAATATAATTATGCTGAGTTTCGTATCGCTTTTAAGCGTTGCTCTAGTAAAAGTAGTAATATATACTTTTGTTTTACAATAATATAAATAAAAATTAGTGGTGAATTGTGAAACCTAGAAGCTGTCGTGGCGCAGTGGCACAAGGGTGTGACTGTAACGCGACTGTTGTGGGTTCGATTCCCATTCGAGGAAGTGAAATATTTGTTTATGTTTATATTTCCATTTTCTTCGCTCTGGTGTCGAGGCAAAGAGCAGCGTTGAGTTCTGCCACTCGCAATGTCTCCAGAATTCGGCAGAAAGTGGGGAACAGAGTGTCTTAACATCGAGGTTCCCTCTGCCTACCCTGCTGTGTGCAGGATACAGACACTGCCTTTTTTTTTCACGACAAACCTTGAGATAAATTTTAAAATGCCACAGAGAATGCATTACCCTTTATCTTGCAATCAACATGACTTCAAAATTATCTCTTAACCCTCAACACTAACAAAAAGGTTTTATGTCTTTTTTTATTAGTTCTGCTGGTGAAGCTAAATTTTCGTGATTAATATTTCTGTAATTCTCATGTACAGGCCTCTACGTCAGGTGTTATAGTTTTAGCAATTTGTAGTCATTAAACAAATGAAAAGGAAGCGCTGGTTGGATGCCGTGATGCAGGACATGACGACGCTAAAGGCCGTGAAAAGTCAAGTAGGTGGAGTATTAGTGAGTGATTAGCTTGCCCAACACTCGTAAGGCAGTATGTTAGATTTCAAATAATTTTAAAGGTCAGTATCAAACATATGAAGCCATCGCGGCGCAACGGCACAAGGGTGTGACTGCGACGGTTGTGAGTTCGATCCCCTCTCAAAAAAGAGAACTATTTATTTACGTTCATATTTTCATTTCTTACCTCTGGAGTCGAGGCAAAGAGCGGCGTTGAGTTCTGCCACTCAATACGCAATGCCTCCAGAATCCAGTAAGGAACGGAGTGTCAACACAAGGTTCTCTCTGCCTACCCTACTGTGTGCGGTATACAGATTTTCCGATTTGCCGATTTGTAGAGTCATTGCGTGTTGAGTGGCAGAACTCAACGCCGCAACAATATATAAGTCATTTATATTAAATTTATAAGCGTCACATTTTTCATATAAACCTAGTAATAATATATGTATTAGTAAATATGTTTGTTTGTAAAGAAGTGTTACAAAAAAATGAATAGTATAAATAAGAACCAAAAAATAAAGAAAGAATAGCATTTTTACGCCGGTAGTTGTTTAAAATAACACGAAATATAACATAACGAATAATTTAACTTCCTATAATTTTTAATATACTTAAAAATAACAAATTGCACTGAATCGTATTACAGAAAATTTCAGGTCTAAACCCGCTTCAACCCTTGAATGAGATGAACAGTGGCACAAGTTCGAGGGTTAGAGCCACTTGTTGTCTGCAAGTCTGCTGTTAAACAACGTTACATCCAACGGAATTAATCAAGGAAGTAGGAAAGAGACAAACGTTACACACAGCCCGTGCTCTTCTTGACAATGGTAGTACGTTATTACTACGTCGTCACTATAATAAATAATAGAGCCGACGTGTCAATAACGTCAACGAATCATAACTTTAAGGCCAACATACAACCTTCCGAGGAGGCACGTAGATTTACTAGGACTTTTTACCAATTTTAATACACCTGGATCTATAGATGTGATATGAGATGATATGGTATACTTAGTGCTGATATATAGATATAGACCAGGGCAACCCATTCTTTATGAAACTACATTTGGCTGGCTTATGTGTGGTCCGTTAGGGTTGCCATAGATGTAAATTATGTAAAAAATAAATGTCATGTTTCTATACTTATTTCAGATATTGATAATTAAAAATATAATAATATTATACATATAAGTTTTTTGACGATTAGAAGATGTTAATTACGATCATATTGATTATTATTCTAAGGAAAATGCGAAGAAAATTTCTTAAAAAAATACTGTGCGTTTGATCTAGTAAGCTACTAGTCTAGTTTAGGTATCTTGATGAACTTCTTTAGGTAAGGGTTTGAAATATTTTACCCTGTATGCCGTTTCCGTAAAGGAAGCACTGACGATTCCACCCTTATATAGATTTTATGCTTGAATATGAACAGTTAGATCGTATGTAAGTGCAACACGGTAGTTAAAGATTCATATTATATCTACAACTAACGGTAGTTTTTTTATAATCTACAAATGATAGATCCTGTAACTCAAGATGATATATTGTCTATTTTATTACGGTTCAAACAGCAAAAATATTTAGTTGCCGGAGAAATTAAGAAAATGTATCGAACTGAAGTTGTTCATGCAAGGTACAGACATCTTCAGCAGTTTTTAGCCATGAGATTCTATTAGACTAAGAGTGCGCCGATAAGACATGTTTCGTTTGTTTTAGACTTTCTGAAGTGAATCTTCATGATTTTTATATCGGTAACCATCTCCCAGGTAGACTTGGCACTAATGAAGTCAAAGAATTACGTAATAAAACAACCTCCACTCTTGCATCGGCAAAATTGAATGTAAGGAAAGTGGAAGTCTGGACTCATCATTAGATTTGAATGTTGGAGGACATGAAGCGACTCAGATTTGGGCTAAGTTGGTAAACGATGCCTGACCATTTATATTTTTCTATTTTTGAAATTTTTGTAGACAATGCGTGAAACTCTCTCTGCTATTCCACAGAGGAAACCTAGTGCTAAAAACGCCGTTCCTCACTTTCTGCCGAATTTTTCGAAACATTGCGTGTTGAGTAACGAAATTCAATAACGAGGTTTTACCTTGGTGCCAGAGCGAAGAAATAAAAATAATTAAAACAATTAATGATAAATAACAATTCATTTCTAGGAACGGGGATCGAACCTATAACCGTCGCGTTACAGTCCCACACTTCTGCCACTGCACCACGACGCCCTCTCTAACTTACTCCTCATAATATTCTAAATTAATGTAGAAATCTAAATAAAGTTGATCGTTGATAAACTAGTTTGCTTGACCCTTGAACACCTGAACTGACCCCAAATTATTCGAGTTACAACAAAGGTTAGATCAAAAGCAAATGTAAATTAACACAAATTTATGTGAGAAATATAGATAACTGTTGACCCTCAAGATGTTTTCGTAATGCATTTAGAGCCAGACCCTGTAGCGCTGTACATCTAGGCAACTGTGGTGTCATTTTTTTTTAGACAAGAAATAAAAGTGTTCTGGAAAGTGTAAATATAATAAAGTGTCATAATAGTGGATGTTTTAACTACAAGGTGAGTCAAGATTTTTTTTATTTTTGTTACCCGTGGTTAAGTATAATTATAATTAAATTAAAAAAAAAAACTAATAAAAGCAGGAAAATATGCAGTTTTTGCCATAATAAAATATTTTCTTGCTTAGTGAGTAACGAGTTACTTTGATAGAAGGCATTAACCGAGGTTTATTTAATTTATTAATTTTTTTTATTTTATTTTAATACACTTTCTCCAATAATCCGAAACTCACTTTAGTTTCGATCTCGGATACTGTCCACAGATTCAACAACATTAGCCAAATAATCCCTACCTACCCTACGTACATGTATAAAGAATTAGCCATTAGGGTGGGTCGCAAAAATCATGACGAAAAAACTAAAATGGCCGCGTACTGATCGTCATGGTGGGCATTTTATATGTTCGTTCTCTAACACAGGCGCAATAGTCAGCGATGACGCGATGGGGTGTACCCCTTCACTATCGCTTAACTACACCCACACTATCCCCGTGACCAGTATAAGCTGACACCACTCTGCCCCCTGTGTCCTTTAAGCCTCGTATCGAACCCGTAGAACCGTCCCACAGTGACGTTCTCAGTTAAATTGGCCGCGTTGAACTATCCGCACACATTCAAAGCGAGGGGAGTACGTGGTAGGCATAAAATTCGGAAATATAGGTACATAGGCGTTGTACTCCTCCTCTGAGAACCGCAAATGAGATCGTAGTCGAAGTGGAACGAATGCACGATTTTGCCGCATTTATTTTGCCTGTTTCCGCGTTTATTCGCACAATCGATTATTTGACAATGGCTATTGCATCACCGCGTTAACGCTAAAAACCTTTGGGGCATTTGCTTTGTGCTAGACATGCGTGGAGAGTTGCTGTTGATTATCATATTACTGTAAGGATAAAAAATCATGCTATATTCTTGGATTTTGATCTTGGAGTCGAAATACCGTGGTTTTTTTTTCCTTTTACAATGTTTTTTTACCCAATTGCAAAAGAAAGGATGTCATGTTATTGATTGTAAACAACTTAATATGTTACAATATTTTGTGCCTACTTAGGTAATATTACGTTTTTTGGATCATAGAAAATTGTATTCATGATTATTCTAAAACAATTATAAAAGAGAGTATTTAAAAATTGGTATATGGTTTGATTTGCCATAACAATATAATGAACAGATAAGATATTATTTATTTTCCTTTAAGCTAAAACCACAGTAACAACCGTAAAACAAAACGCGAAATGTTACGTTACATAAACTAGTAGCGATTTTTGGCGCAGTTCTCAATATATCACGTCGGTTGCAGAACGTCACGCGTAACGCACACAACTGCACACGCACACACACACGCTGCGTCATCGTCAAGCAGTATGATGTATGGTTGAAAAAACAACAAAAAAAAAAGATAACAATTTTGAAGGTTCTCTGTGTTTTTTTTGATTCAAAGATTTATCTCTCAAAGGTCAAAATATATTGAAGTAAACAAAACTATTGCGCGTGACGGGTGTGCGTGTTAGTTCTACAACTTATTTGGTTTATAGCTCAATAAAGGTAAATTAGAATATATTGCTTGAAAACATGGTGAGAGGTATGTCATATTCATGAGATCAGGATGAAATCTATGAAAGATGTTCTGTTCAATTATTATATTATCTTTAAAAAATGTATATTATACGTACTGATTCACAATGGGATTTTGCAATTTGGTTCTTCAATGTACGTTTCTGAGAATGTCATATTAGATTTTTAAATTTCATTTCTACATTTTCTTATTTTAATTAGTAGAGTTTAATAAGTTTTTAGTGTAAAATGATAAATAACGATAAATAACACAGACTTTATAAGAATCTTTAGAAATTCTACTATGAAATAGTACAATATAGAGATTTTAGAGAAAACATTATTTATAAAAAAAAAACTACGGGCTCAATAAGAGAAATGCGTTATACTATAAAATATTAATCATTCATAATATGCAACAGATATCAAACAAATCTGTAACACTATAAGAACGTAACCTTCATTTACACTCTTTATAGTGCCAAATTGAGCAAACATCGAAACAATTGGCGGTATTGGTTAGAAGTTTTTTTTTGTCGACAGTACCCCCCCGGCGGGTATTTTCCGAAGTGTGAGCGCACCGCGTTATTAGTTCGCCGGCCAGCGACTGGATAGGTTTTCACAATTTTGAGTCGAGTCGCACAACGCTACGTCATTTTCTATGATTAATAGCGGCGCGTCAGTACGTTTATGGATATAGTTCAATGTAGATTAAGTTCAGTTGAATTTTATCTGTGCTTAACGTTTTGTTATTGCTTGGATTAATTAATTTAATGTCAATATATATTTTAGTATAATTATTATGTATAATGTATAATTATTATAAGGCTTTTATTATAGATATTTTGATATATTGCGATTAGTGTGTATAATTTTATTATGAAAGAATAAAAGTGGAAATCTATTATTAAGTTTCACATATGTGTGTTATTTTATTATAGAATAAACACCCATACATACATATATAGATATTTAAATGAATAGACACGAGAGTTTTAAAGCTCTAACCTCCGTAATGCTCATATGGTAATATTTTATTTTGTAGTAATATTTTTCCTATCAATATCAAACACAACAACACAAATACTCATTCATTTATCATTAAAAAACTTAATTTTTAACTTAACATAGAGAATAAACGAGATCTATAATGCGCTAACTCATGTACAGTTAATATATAAACATCAAATTTCCACAAAGCGTACGTGGATGCCATGCTAAAAAGCTTGATAGGCCTAAAAACGTGAATTTCGGCCATCATTCCGCACACCCCCCTTTTTGTGGGAGGGGGGAGAATGCACTATGCCCCAGCGGCACTTGACGACCACGATGCTAGAATATTAATGTTCGCACTTAATTGAATATTTCTGACTTATCGATTTTTTTTTATCGAAATCTATCTATCTATCTAGCGCACCTCACGAATGCTATATCGAGAAGTTATTTAAAAAATCATATTTGAAATAAAAGATCTTTTGTCGGTCTGCGGGAATCAATTATGCAGAAGATTCTATTTTGACGTCGCTTGTGACTGTCGCACGTATAATTGACGTGCCTTAGGTTATTGAATTATTATAATAAATGAGATTATTAATATATAATAATTTAAGTGAGGATGAGATGTTATTATATAAATACTTCACTTTCTATTTATTAGTTGATATACATGTATTTGCAGGTATTTCCTTCTATTTTCTTGGCACAACATTTTTTTATATAATAATTTATTTTTTATATAAAATATTTTACATATAAGTACCTATTATTATATATGTTAGTAGCTCAGAGTTTAATAGCTGTGAATGTAATTTTATGTGTATTAGTGTTATTTCTTTGTATTAGTTATTGATTTATTTGATGTATTAAAATAAAAATATTGTTTTTTAAAAAATAAAATAATTTTTATTTAATTACATTCTATATAAACGATAAGAAAACCAATTTAATAAATAACTTCTTTTAGATTCCTTACATCTAGACTAGTTCATTCAACAAGAGCCTCCACTGTTTAGATATCCGAACATCTAATTCCATACAAATAAACGAATATCCAAACACTAATTAGTGTCCTTTAAATTAATTCCCCGATCGTAAATAACCGGAACCCCAGCAGTGTTATCTTAACAAATTGACGCCACCCGGTTAGAGGGAGACAAAAACGTTCAAATTTTACAATTTTACGCGAGTGTTTAGTACTGTTTATAGAGCGTGGGGGGGTTTCATAGTGCGGGGGAAAAGGATAAGGAGAAACCCCTTAGATATCTATTATATCTATATGTATATAGATATATAGATATATGGGGAGTCGACCCTCAAGATACGGATCGGTGGCTGTGTGCGAACCCCCTGTGACGATGTTTAGAAAGCTTTTGTGATATAATGGCGCGGATGCTCAGCTACAATACATCCTTTGCATATTTTGTCGTTGAATCTAAAATAAATCCTTTGTGATTTGGAAATTTTTGGTAATCTCACCTAGATTGTAGACGCTGGAATTTAAATAGTGGGGTTTTTTGTTTCACTATTCGCTTAAGATTACCAATATTAAATATAAACTTGGGTTGTATTAGTATTATAGTAAATATTTGTAAATTGCGTTTTCCAACACTATTCGTTCTGATAACAAAGACAAAGCGTGGCGCTGAGTCCGCTCAACACGTAATGTCTCTAATATTCGGCGGAAAATAGGCAACGGAGTGTCTTAACACTAGATTCCTGCCTACCTTGCCATATGCAGGATACAGCGTGAAGCTAAGAAAAATATAACTTCAAAATGGTATTTGAATTCATACTCCTAACCCAGCGAAGCATCTCCCACTGCGCTAAAATACATTAGGAGAGAACGAAATATTAAAGACATTCTTTGTCCCGTCAAATCGAATGTGTTTATCTGTGTGATCCCGCCTTTAGTACGGTCCGGCCGCTCGGCGACAGCCCGATTTAATATTCTATTTTACTTCAATGATAAGATTAAAGTATGTAATTTCTTGTCGGAATGAGGGTGGAGAGTTTTGTTGACGCACTAGATGTTGGATAGGGCTGGTGAATTGAGGAATTATGTGAAAATAAACTTATATTAGACATATTATTCGTATTAATGCTGTATCGTATACAAGCTGTATTCCGTAGTAGGGTATGCAGAGGAAGCTTAGTGTTAAGACACTCCGCTACCAATTTTTCGCTGAATCCTAGAAGCACTGCGTGGCCACCCGTGGATGGCGAATATTTTTGGAGAGAATTCAAGTAAAAATATTAGAGATAAACTAGTCTAAAATATTACTTACAAGACAATGACCAAAACTAAAGTTATTTATTAGAGATTAGTATAACATTTTTGACGTTTCTTCAAAATGAAACAATATACATTATCATACTGATAAATAGTATTGCTATTCGCTAAAAGTCATATTAAAAAGAAATAGAGATTAATTGAATAAAGAATCTTACTAAAATTCTAAATGTAATAGTTTGTGAGGATGGATGCTTGGTTCAATTTAATTGGTATATATTATTACAATAACCTTAAGCGGTCGAAGCCACGTAACTCGATATTAAATAAATATAAATGCTATCTATATGCATTTATCAAAGAATACTCTAGAACATTACAGAAATACAAAATGGCAACCCTCTCGTCAATCGTAATAAGAAGCGCCCCCGACTCGCCGCAGACCGCGCGTCCTATAATAAAACCCAGCCCACCCCTAAGATGACGCCCAGTATATTGGACAATTTTCATTCGGATGGGATTCGTGACTCGCTTAGCAATTCACTTCTAATATAATATATTTTCTGTCTGTGATATATAGTAAGTGATTTGGAAAATTAGATTAATGTATTTTTACCTATATAGATCGGTTTCTTTCACTTTGTGTAATCTATAAAATTATCTTACATATTTTACACAGACAGAGTAGATGCTTCAATAAATCAGCTTCACGCTGTAACCCGCACACAGCAGGGTAGGCAGCGGGAACCTCGTGTTAAAACGTTCCCCACTTTCTGACGATTTCTGGAAGCATTGCGTGTTGAGTGGCAGAACTCAACGTTGCCCTTTGCCTCGACACCAGAGCTCCAGGGGATCGAACCCACAACCGTTACAGTCACACCTTATGCCGCTACGCCACGACGACCTTTAGTACTTCAAGAGTAGAAAGGTGACATGTATATTTTTTTCAAAATATATATAATTTTATTATTTATATATAATTTTTTTAAAATAATGACGGGTCAGCCGTGTCCCGGAGCCCCCTAGGCAGAGGGAACTGACCGTTAAGACACTCCGTTCTCCACTTTCCGCTGAATTTTTCGAAACATTGTGTGTTGAGTAGCGAAATGTTTACCCTAGATGGACAGTTAAGTAATTAACTAACTGTACATATTTCTTAAATTCATATTACAGCTAGTGTTTTTTTTTTGCTAGTTGTTATAGCTAATTTGTAAAAGTTTCGAATTTAAAATTCAGAAACTACCTCTACATACTTAATATAATATTCTGCTTGAAAGTACAAAGAATACACGTAAAATCCTTTAAAATTGACGGATATTTTGTATGAAATTCAAAGATCTAGTTGCCCCGAACAGAATGCGTGTATTGAATGTGGAGCCCCACTTCACATTTAAATTACAAACTGTAGATTTCAATAGACTTATTTTGGTGTCCGGAGAAAAAGTAAGAATTAATTTTAGTTGTTACAAATATAAATAATTTTGAACTAATTATATATTAGTATCATAGACACTAACCCGACGGAATATATTTTTTTAATAATTTTATTTATTATCGGTTAAATTGACATACACAAATGAAGCTATCGACTTAAGCCATAAGCCTCTAGACTCCATCTTTCATATACAATTTGAAATATTTAATAACCTTTCATTTTCTAAATTCATGAATCAGCAAACCCTCGCTAATTATGGCCGTAACGGCATGACAAACGAAAACTAACCCCACATAATCTTTCTAAGGGTCCCTCACGCACACAGTTTCGCGATTTTCTTTCCACCCCCCTCTTTTTACCCCCTGTAAGTCACCCTTAAGATCAATGGTTGGCGAAATGGTAACTTTACGATAACGTAGGCCCCCCCTGTCCAAAATAAAGGGTGCTTTGTGCGTCTCAGATGGGTTGAACTTTGGGTCTTGTTTTGACGGGTTTTATAATTAATTTGCTAGTTTCAGACTTCACTTTAACGAGGGAGGGCAATTTATTCTAATGAATTTCTCGTGTGCGAATTTCTGATGAGTTGTATTTTATATCTGTAGCGTTTCTAGTTATGTGATAGACGATTTGGTTCAAATAGATGTTATATTTCTTTTAATGGAAACCTACAAAGGACGCAAAATAATAATGATTTTTTGATACAGGCAGAAGTAAGTTGTGTATCTGATTACCTGCTTTTTTATTTCTAAATCATTTACAAAAGTTTTACAAAAGTTTCGATATTCATAACCAAGAAAGATATTCGATATATTTCAATAAAATGCAAGCATTACCTATAAATTTATAAGCAAGTATAAGTAAAGACTATAAATAAACCGCAAGCGTATAGAAAAAAAATCACTTTAGGTTGTATAGTAACATTTCCCCACTTTCAAATAATTATTCATTCCCTCGAGTGGAGATGAATCCCAAGATCGTTACAGTCGCACCTTTGTGCCACTGCGCCACGACGGCGTGTTGAAATAACGTTGAAATTACATAATTATCAATGTAAATATCGGTGAGAAAAACTCATAGTTAGTACTGGTCGCTTGTGCTAATATAAATAAATTTCTTTGTACGGTTTTTCATACTGTTTCTAATATTACTATGTAAATATTCTGAAATTAAACACAAGCCAATCTAAACAATCGTTAGTAAGTTTAAACGGTGTATGTTACTTCATGGGTTAATGTAAACACTAGATTTTATGTTTAATCTTAATTTTCATGGCTGCGACTCGTTTTGAGTGTTTGAATATTTATTATATATTTTTATATTTTACGGAAGGTTACCGTGCGGGTAGTTTTATATAGAAGAAATTAAAAGAGATTTGTAGCTGTATCATAGATTTTCATAGTGTAAATATTATTTTTTTTTTATTAGCTTTACGCTGTATATATGTGGACACAGGGTAGACAGAGGAAACCTAGTGTTAAGACACTTCGTTCTCCACTTTCCGTTGAATGTTTCGAGATGCGGGATACAGCATGAAACTGAAAAAAAAAACCATCTTATTAGATTCAATTAGCTATAGATATTATAATAATGTTTAGACATATAAAAGAATTTAGCCCTATTATCAATCTTTGTTCCTCTAACGTGTATAGAATATCCATAGACGGACTGTAGGCAAGAAAACGAATACCTATAGAATACTATGGCTTTGTCTCAACAGCCAATAGTGAGCATTGTCTTAGGTTGTTCAATACTACCACCACTCCCACCACTCCCACTTCAATTCTCTTTCAACACATATTACGTCTATTGTTGAAATGAAATCAGATAGATTTCTATTAATGATAGCTTTGAAAGCTACAACTTTAGTATTCTATTTGTAATAAAGCTGTTAAGAAACAAGAAACTATTACGATATTTATAAAAATGTTATATTTTCGAATAGTGTAAAATAATATATGTAATTTTGGAATATGCTAAACATAATTGAGTATAAATTTAGTTTTATGTTCAATATTTTTATAATACACTTCATAAGAGCATTCTCGTGTAGAGTTTTAGCGACTAGTCAGCTTCACGCTGTATCCCGCACACAGCAGGGTATGCAGAGGGGCCTAGTGTGAAGGAATGTGACAGAGGAAACCACTTCCCCCCGAATTCTGGAAGCATTGCGTCTTGAGTGGCGAAACTCAACGCCACGCTTTGCCTCGACACCAAAGCAAAGAAATGGAAATATTTATATAAATTTAAATAAACATTTCAATTCCTCGAGTGGATATCGAACCGCGAACAGTCGGTTTTTCAGTCACACTTTGTGCCCCTGCGCCACGACTGTCCTCAATTCTTCAGTATTTTTATAATATAAAATTTATAATAATCTACAACAAAACAACTGGTACATACTTTGACACAAGTAACCTTTATCAGTGCTCATTCGCCAGAGGAAGTTTTCCAATTACGGACTCCGTCAAGTGACCTCCCCAGCCCTCTGGACCGCTGCACAAAGAAGTTTTAATTGCTAGCCTTCGTTTTAGCAACTCAGTGCGAACACTATTTAGAACCTTGTGTTACAATGTGTTTAAATTTCAGTACTTTATTCATATAATATACGTATTTAAAATTATATATTATATATTACATAAACTATGTTTATATTATTATATACTCGAACGTTAATTGTGTTGTGCTTGATACAAAGAATATGATTAATTCATTAATTTATATATTTTCAAAATTTAGTTTCTTCAACCACCATCAGTGCTATATATTTATTTTGTATTTAACAGTTTAATAGTGAAATAAACAATAAAAGCCTATTAGGTACTAAAGTTAAATTCTCGACACATAAAGTAAAATTAACTAAACTTTAGTTCTATCGTTAAATTATATAAATTAAATAAAAAAAATAATAATAAATCAGCTTCACGCTGTATCCCGCTCACACCAGGGTAGGCAGAGAGAACCTAGTGTTAGGACACTCCGTTCACCACTTTCCGTTACAATTAAACATGTAAAAAAAAAAGATAATACACCGCGCCTTATATATATAAGGCGGGGGTTTGTCTAATTTCATTCTGAGAAGGGTCGAGGAAAACTAATTTTAGTTACAAAAGCAAATAACCTGATAGTAGGG
Source organism: Heliconius aoede (assembly GCA_037355905.1). Classification (NCBI taxonomy): domain Eukaryota; kingdom Metazoa; phylum Arthropoda; class Insecta; order Lepidoptera; family Nymphalidae; genus Heliconius; species Heliconius aoede. The sequence continues at coordinate 967,273 of JBAIZZ010000116.1, read as the reverse complement.
AAGGTTTTGTTACCCTCACAAATAACAACTAGCTATGAAAAGGTATGTACACTTTAAAATTTAATTATCTGTGGACTCGTACAGTCTTTATGTATATACCTATGGGTATTAATTCAGCTACATTTTTTTTATCTATGACGTATACAGATTATATAATTTGGCTATCTTGGTGCTCTGGAATAGCAGTCACCATTGTAAATATGATGGATTTGATTTCTATATGGTAGCTTAAATACGGCGTTCAGTTACGCCATTACATAGGCAATGTGTGATTGAGAAGAAAAAAATTAGATTGGTTTTAAAATGAACACTTGATTTTCTGTTAAAAATATATAAATAATGTTAGTCTAGACTAAACTGATGTATTTTTTTATAATATTCTATTTATAATATTACAAAATGAAATTTTGATTTCACTTCTCTTTATTAAACAAAGGAATTACTATTTTACTAAAAATATCTATTTCAAGATCTATAAATGTGGCAAAGTCAACAAAGCGTCGATCGCCCATGTCACTAGCCGCCGCTTTAATACCAACGCAACGGGTCTGTTTTTGGATTGTAGATAAAAAATATATATTTAATTCTACGATATTATATATACGTATATCTAATTAAATCGAATTCAAATTCAATAAAAGTTTATCGCCATACTGCAATGCAATATAAATATAATTAACATATTCTTTATACATTTTAGCAAAAAGAAAAATAATAAGAGCCAAAGAAATCAAAAAGGCAAAAGAGATGGGGCACAGCGAGCGCAGTGAGACCTGTCCGACTACATCGCTGTTTTTCAGCCTCATCGTTCAATATTCATTCACTCATGCTTTTCTAATTCTCATTCAAATGTCGAAATATTTTTCGGTACAGAAGATTGTTTTTTGACTATTCACTGTTAGAGTCAATACATAAATATCGATTTTAATTAACATTTTATCTGAATTAAGATTAGATAAATAAATTTCATATAATCCTAGATCAATAAAAAAAGTGTAAAATATCCTGAAAAATCACATCTGTTCGCTACGTAAACCTAAGTGAGTACCAAATAGTAAATACGTTACAAAATTACCTTCACAGACTGTGCCATTCTTTACGAAGGGTCCAGATGGAGGGTCATCTTAATTTTACTGTATTAGCAAGTCTTGCGTCCCCAGGCCATTAATCGCGAGGGTCCATGGGTCAGCGACCCCGAATTAAGATGAGGAGATAGGGTGCTGGCGATCGTGACTTCCCCATCTCGACCTAAACCATTGCATTAGATGTTATAGAAATAGAAAATTTACTAAAGTAGGTATTTGCTTATAAATTACTTTTTTCATGGAATAAATTTTCTTTTATAAATATTTTTAACATGGCTGTTTAGATTGATTATAATGAGAATCTGGAAATTTTGTAACTTTATGCATTATAGAGGAAAAAATAGTATATTCAAGTTACTATAGAAGGCCAGCCGCGGCGCAAACGCACAAGTATACGAGTATGACTGTAAGCGCGACTGGCTGTCGGTTCGATCCCCTCTTGAGGAAATAAAATATATATTTAAATTTATATTTTAATTTCTTCTCTCTGGTGACGATGTAGCGAAAAATGGAGAACGGAGTGTCAAAACACTAGATTCCCTTTGTCTACTCTGCTGTGCGATGAATACAGAGTAGATGCTAAAAAAACTTACCGCACAGATATACCTGCCTCGTATCATGTTTATATAGATACATTAAATATTTGGAAAAACTAAATAAATATAATATTTATTTTATTTTTAATATAAAAAAGGCTTTATCATCACAAGTTGGAAACAGACTCACGTACAAAATAAATGGAGCTCGAAAGGTACATAATGCGGGCAAGGTAAATAACGTGAGACCATCGCTATCCAACTTTATAAATTACTTTCTCAGATAGCGTGCTCCTTAGAACAGTGTTTTGGAAGGGATAATCGAATACAGATTATTTTTTTTTTACTTTCACGCTGTATCCCGCGTATATCCCTGGTGTGATTCGGCTAATACGGCCTCAATTAAGAATCATATATAATAATATTATACATCGGTTATTGTATCTTCATATAAAGTTATTATAATTGGAATATGTAATAACATATGGCAGTTTATTATTTATAAAATAGACAATTATATCAAATGTATTTAGATAACTATTTATCAAATAGATAGCCAATTTATTATTTATCATATAGATAATAACAATAGTTATCGTCGAATTGAAAAAATATTTCTGTATATTGTATGCTCCATTTGGTTAAAAAGGAATATACATAATAGTAAATCAGATCAACTGTAAAATAAGTTGAAAGCCGCATACAAAAGCTAGTGATTCACATAATAAAGAGAGAAAAAGAGACATTTGATGCCATTTTTACTTCATTTTTCTTTATAGAAACGTTGCCGCACTGGACAGAGTATGTTTAAATGAATAGTTGAACACTTATACTGAAAGGTACAATATTTTCAGGCACATCATATTAATATATTATAGAGTATTTATTATTAATATTACGAATAAATACCAATAAAGTAAACGCATACTACTACAAAAAAAAACCTACTAAACGTTGCCGATCTGCCATTTTTTACTCTCAAAAAACATATCAGATATAGATAGATAGATAGATATCTGTCGTTTTATTTTAAGCAATTATCTATTTTTTATAATAAAGCTAAATAATTTAGAACTTTACCACCGATACCTGAATACTTGAATAATAATAATATATAATAATACGTAATATTCGTAAGTTTTGACAAAATCTCTTTTGCTTTAATCGTTGTCAGGTGTTTTATAGAATAGTTAACTGTGTTTTTTCATTAAAAATGGTCATTAAAAATTGTATCAAAAAAATTGTGAGAAACGTATTAAAAGTTAATTTAAAAACAATTAAAAGTTATAATTTATTTTTATTTCTTGTGATTAATTTATTTAAATCACCATCATATAACATCAGTAGGTAATACTGCGGTGGGCGGCGCGAAGCAACTATTCGAGTTTCACCCGCCCAGCATCTATATAGAAACTTTTGTATGTTTCAGCAGTTTGCTAATATTATATATTACATAGATTAATATATTTAATCTTTATATTTTTTTGTTGAGAATTGTTACGTTATTAATTTTCTTAATTATTTTTATGAACTCTAAAATAAAATGGAATAGCCTTTTTCGTTAAACTGGTAATTTATTTTTTCTCAAAGGAATAGATACAAAATTTAAATATATATATATGACTAATCTACAGCCATACTCACATATTATCCTTATGTGTTAACTTGTATAATGACAAAAATTAATGACGCTTAATGACCTACATTGAAAATAATATGTGTAAAAACACACTAACTTTCGGAATACTCGTATATATATATAGAAATGAACTCTACATTAGTTAGAAAACTAAATATAATACGCTATGCATAATGGAGGACTCCATCGCGGTAGTCAGAACTAGTTTCTTACTTCGTCGGACTTTTCCAACTCATTTGCATTCAAAAGCAGATAACGCTGATGTGCTGATACGAGCCGGCATACCTTTGTGGTTTCTATATAGTCTAGAAAGTTCCAGTTCCGCTGGAGTGCCAGCAGTTGCCAACTTTTACTTGAAGTTGGCGTAATGTTGCGGCAAAAAGCGCTCACGCTAGGTTTAACAATTACCTAAGCAGCCCCGCAAACTTTTCTGAGTTTGTTTTGAACGCGTAGTACGTAGGTACATTGTTCAGAACTAATGTACGTGTTACTCGTGTAAAATGTGTTTCATACGATTTCAAAGAACTATTTATATAATCCTGAATACAGCAGGCCAGGGTAGGCCAGGGTAGGGGCAGGCAGAGGGAAACTATTGTTTAGACACTCCGTTCCCCCTATTTCGATGTAAATGGGTATTGAGTGGCAAGCGGCAAGCAAGTACACACCAGAACGAAGAAATAAAAATATAAATTTAAATAAATATAGTCAACCACTTGTGTCCCTGCACCACGAAGGCCTCTTATATAATGTTTTACATAATAAATTTATTTCATTCTTCGCTTGATAAATCAATACACGAGCTGAAGATACTAATAATTGTATGAAAAAATCTTAGTTACCGAGGACACAGTACTAACAGTGATATGAGTACGTGAACATAATATGCAAATAAATCGGTTGTCGGCGTTGCATTAGGTAAGGACGATTAAAACTGCCGGAACACACTATGTTTTCAATTACGAAAGGCTCGCGAGATATTCGTTCGGAATAGGGCTGCCATGTCCTGTCTATTTAATTTCAAATCTTATATTCAAAGAAAATGTTATTGTTATAGGACATAGGTGGAAGGTGTCTTTACACTTTTTGATAGGTTACCCGGAAGTCACAGTTCTTTTGATAAGTATTATATAAAAATTTAAATGTTGGGGTGTACTTTGTATTTACCTGATGAAAAGGTTCCCCAAAAGATACAAGAATATAATATAATTATAACACCTGGTCAGCTTCACGCTGTATCCCGTATATAGCAGAGTACGTAGATGCACTCATTTACCACTTACCGCTGAATTTTCGAGGCGTTGCGTGTTGAGTTCCTATTAATCAAACCCATAACCGTTGCGTTTACAGTTGTGCCCCTGCGCCACGACGGCCTCATCAATTAAAACTAGCTTAAAACTAGCTTCACGCTGTAACTCGCACTTAGGAGGGTGGGCAAAGGGCACCTGGTACTAATATCTTATACTAGGTTCCCTCTGCCCACTACGGAAAAAGGAGAGTAGAGTGTCCTTTACCGCCGCGCTTTGCCTCGAAACCTGAATAAAGAAATGAAAATATAAATTAAAAGCAATTTAAGGAGCCTAAATAAGAAACAAAATAAATATAAATTCTCATGAATCTCCGGCAGCCCTGCGCACCACGCGGCACATGGCTCGCGTGCCTTCGCCTCCATTCCATAGCGCCTCGCGCCATTCAACACCATTTCGCACCTTTACCCAAACATTTGCTCGTCTAAGGCGGACTTGGTAGCTTTAAATCATCATATTGTAGTCGTGTTCGGAGAATTCTTTTAGAATTTCCATTGAAAATCTGATATTTTTGGACTTTCTTTCGAATTTATAACGTAAATAGAATAAAATTTGTAGTAGGTATGTAGTACCTATGTAACTTTGTTGATTTTTTTTTTATGTAATAATGTAATTGAATGTAATTGTTAAATTTAAAATCTTGCGATAAATTTTTAATTATATACCACATAGAAAAGTCAATGGTAACTTTTTTGTAATTTTTAAAAATTACATTACTATTGAAGCTAGTGGTGATGCAGGAGTACAAGAACGTGATTGGTTGTTGTTTCGACTACAACTCGAGAAAATGATGATATTTTAAGCTTACACTAGGTTCCCGGGTTCCCTCTGCCTACCCTATTATATGCGGGATATAGCGTGACGTTATAACACATGACTAAATAAGCTTTGGAACTTCATGGACGAGTTTTATATTAATCTCACGCACACAGATGGAGGATCTAAAGATAAGAGTAAAGGGTCGGGTAAGGATACGGCAATAATGAATCCGGGAGTCACAATTAAACAGGGGAAGTTCGTTCGGACGATCTTAGAGGAGTAATCTAAGGGTTGAAGGGCTGGGGGTGGACTGAGTACATAGTACAGTACCTATTCGAAAAATATATTTTGTATATCGATTAATTTTGTATGTGAATAAATATTATTAGTTAGAGTTACAATGTTTTAAGTTATTTGTACAAATTGTTTCATTATAACATAAGAGTAAAAATCACTTAGGTACTGCTTTTTCAAGTCAAAGCAGAGAGGATAACTTTTTTTTTAGCTTAACGCCCGTAGCAGGGTAGGCACAGAAAACCTGGGAACCTTAAGACACTCCGTATACCATTAAGACACTGGTATTCCTCATTTTCTGTCGACTTCTTGAGGGATTGCGTGTTGAGTGGCGGAATTATACGCCGCGCTTTGCCTCGACACCAGAGCGAAAAAAATGTAAATATCTAATATTTAACGCTTGTACCGCTGCGCCACGACGGCCTCTTGCCAATATAAAACTTAAAATATTTTTTTGTATATAAATAAATATAATATTGTTCGTTTAAAACGGAGGTATCTCTATATGTAAGCTACTTGCGAGCGGGCGAGGGTCTGTCAAATAAGGGTTGCTTGAAGATATTATCTCTATATAAAACGATTATATTTGTACTGTCGACAATTTCTTGTGTTATCTAGGGAATACCAAGGATATATGTAGAAATTTGGTTGCTTTTCAAATCCTGTTCATTTTCTTATGGATCTTATTATTTATTTTGTTTATATGGTTTTCTAGTTGTCGCCCGTAATTATGTTTGTTGGAATCTAGGACTTGAAATGAATTTGAACTCCAGTTTTCTCCGTTTGGAAAAATCCTTTTCCTAATGTCAGTACTCTCTTCTGTATGTTGTCTGTCTGTCTGATTGATGAATAGATAGAATGAAAATAGAATACCGTAAATTTGCCTACAGTTTGTTACTTAATGTTCTGCGCCTATTCCGTGAAAAATATTAAATGAATGTAGAAAGGTACAAGCGTGTGACTGTAAATGCGACAGGTTGTGTTCGATTCCTGCTGGTAACGACGAGGCACAGCGTGAAGTTCCTCCACTGAAGACATAACGCCTCCAGAAATAGGTGGATAATGGAGAACAGAAAAGACTTTATGGGAACGGAGTGTCTTGAAATTAAACGGAGATTCTTCCCATGTTTCCCTCAGCGTACATTATTGCTATGAAAAAATTTAAATAAAAAAATCATTATATTTGCAATGTAAAAAGTTTATTTTATTGTTACATATTAAGAGTTAAGAAGGGATTTAAGTGCCAAAAAAATTATTACTTATTAATCTTTAGCTCAGTAAAATATAGGCAAAAAGTGAAACATCAAATTTATTATCTAAAGTATTGAAAGGTCAGATTATCAAAATATTTAGATTATAAAAATCAGCTTCACACTGTATCCCGCACACAGCAGGATAAGCAAAGGGAACCTAGTGATACGACACTCCGTTTCACATTTTCCGCCGTATTCTGGAAGCTTTGCTTACAAAATCTCCAAAAACTATAACAATTCCACCAATATGGAAAACCAGTACAAATGTACAAGTAGACAGACGAACGCTATACCAGTACTATCCGTAGACACTCTCGCTTCATTTGCAGTGCGTTGATCCACCGAGCCGGGCGTTCTGAGATCAAAAGATCCAGCGTGTACCAGTGATGCTGTGACCCACGGCTGCACTGGTTACTTTGTATCGCTTTGTATTGAATGTATGTTTAGGTGGAGATATGCGTTTGTTCTATTGTGTTTGAATTTCATATGTTTTTGACATTGGGAGATGTTTGGGTTCGATTCTTACTCGAAGGAATGATATATTAATTCCACCGAGTGAGGATTTTAAGACGTGATAAGATAAACTAAGACTTAACAAAATAATTGATTCAACAGAAGGATTAACAATCGGGTGAAAATCAGAAACCAGAATGTATTGTGAACGATGTGCTCAGGTGGCACATTCTCTTCATTCTCAATGTGACATTCTCGTCAGTACATGGCATTCTGGGCATCTCTTCAATGCTATTTGTATAATGCATTCAATTAAGCTAATATAGTAAGATAGTAAAAATATTAACATAATATAATATGGTATGGTTATCATTGGAATTTAACCATATATTGTAGCTACACGCTTTATCCCGCATATCTCAACGTAGGCAGAGAGTTTTCACGCTAATTCGATTTGGTAATAATTCATCCATCCGTCCATTTTGAACGAGTAAATATAGAGAGACGCTATCCTATTATGTTTTGATGTAATATAGTCATTTTTATATATTGTTTGAAAATAAATATATAGTTTTTTCCATAAGTAATGAATATTATAAAAGAAACAAAATCATATTCAGATTAATAGACAGTAGCGAGGTGACAGACGCTTCCGCTTCAATGACGCCGCAAACACCAATGAACCGAGATCTACGAGATCAAAGACACAAGGTGTTCAACGATATGGAGAGTTTTATTTGTTATATCTTTACTAACCTAACTACTTTATTGGCTTATTAATATTATAGATAACTAATTTTTAATATAAAACAAAACGTAAAATTACACAAAAAAATAAACATAATGGTTTAACCATTTTAATATAATTTAGTTGTCATTATCTGAAAGAAAACATTTGAAATTAATAAAAAAATGATATCAACACACAAGAAATATTTACTGGTATTAATTAAAAGTGGCAACATCGAGATGGGAATCCATTCCACTTGACGCTGTCCTTTTGCATCATTTCCTCTCCACTGAGATCCAATCAATTTTATCCGTCGACAAGACGTCATTTGCTCGTGTCGTCCACAAGTTACTCAGTTGCCTTCATATTTATTTTCGTATATCATGTGTCGTTTTTTGTTAAAATCATATTTTTTGTTGTTTTTTTTATTTTTTAAGTTTTTAGGCAGATATACCTAATAAATTATAAATATAAGGGCATAAGGATATCTCCTTATGCTTTTTATGTAATTTTTTAAGACCAATATGCATTAAAACTCTAGCTTATATACCAATAAATATAGAGTGATTTGTCACTGTCACTGGTTTGTATTATAATATTCACGAGACGTACAAAATTGAAACAACACGGATTACCATTGAAAGAATTCAATCTAAATCTACTAAACTATTGAGTAAAAAACAAAAAAAAATCCAAGATGGCGGTATGATGGATAACGCTAAGCCATGATTACCAGCTGAAACCATCCGGATCAATACACGGCGCAAAACTTAAATTCCAGTCCCCCCCAAGAAGAAGGCAGGCCAAATTCGTATGTTAATACACCCCCACCCCTTATACTTGCACCCTCCGCCCCGCCCGAGGGAACGGACCGAACTATTATAAAGGGTAGCACGAAAGTTAGATTAATGATGTTAGGAGCTGACCAACGTACACCCTGTAGAACGTTAGATGTTCCTAATGATCTAATAATAGATTTTTGGATTTAGTATAATACGTATCTAGATTTGATTTTGCTTATATAATGGTTACTCGTAACATAGTAAACGAAAGTTATAATTGTTTTTAATATAGGTTTTTTTAAACAATGAAAATGTCATAATCCTAAGAAATCAATAATAAATACATTTCATTTTTATTAATTAAGTCAATATTAGAGTATAGAGAGCTCTCTCTTATCTGTTTGTATCTGTCTTAAGTAAAATTAAATTGAAATGCCAATTAAAATGCAGCCAGAGCAACTGCCAACACAAAATAAAATTATTAAATCATTTAAAAATAATACATTTTTCACAATTATTAAATTAAAAATATTTAAAAATATCCATCTAATCTTATCCCAGTATCCTGCGTCTGTACAGTTTCTATCGAGGCTCGGCGGTAAAGTGTGGACGATCTAACTTTGCCTTACATACACACACAAACGTCCACATGTACGTATATACTATAATACTACACGTGACGACGCCGCGGGCCATAATGTTTAGTTCACATAGGATTAGATGCTTAGTCCTCACACAAAGGCAGATTTGTGAAAAAAGTAAGTATTACAATTATTATTTATCTGTATAATTTTCTCTTAATTTGAACAGTCATTTTATTTTGACAGTTGACAGTAATGTCAGATTTATTAATGTGTCAAATTAATCAATATATTTTTTAATAAATTTAAAGCACAAATATGTGTAGATTGTTTGTTTTTAAGCCATCATCGAGTTATTATATACGTATAACATATATTATATATTGAAAATATAAAAGAGAATAATTAATATTAAGGTTTTTACTTTGTACTTTATGAATATAGAATTATAACCATCATAAACGTACTTCATGAGTGATACTAAATTAGCTATTATTTAAATTTTAATGCCAAATCACTTTACAATATGTTTCATTTAATATATTTCTTGTATAGCAAATAAATATATTTACGAATAAAATGTAAATGTGTGCAAAGCTCACACATGTGAAGCGTCTCAAGTGAGCTGCCTTCACTACTACCACCGTATGAATTCAAGCAGTCCGTTACAGAGTGCGCCCAAAACTTAGATGAATTATTTTATTTAATGCTCTGTGTTTAACAATAAATTATATATATATTTTGTACATATTATTCTTTTCCTTTAAAGAAAACAAAATAGAAATAAATAAAAATTATTTTCTAACAAATTATAAAATATGCCTAATATTAAATATATCTATTATAATAGATCAAAAAGATCTCTTTACTTTATTATAATGTTCATAACCAGTTAAAGATCAACGGTCAAGTCAAAGGGCCGGAGCAGTGGCAAGGTCAGCGCATGCGTGATTGTGGGAACGACGTTACATTATAATTTGAATCGAACTCTGACCGATCTCACGGAAACCGGTTGATCTACCAAAGGATTCTTGATCTCCCCAAATAAATTAATTCACGTTTATTGTATTTTTGTAAATTTATGAAAATTTTATACTCGGCTGTCCTAGAAAACTTTCGATTCTTGTGAGCTTTTGTAAAGTTTCTCACGATTTATACGGATGTGTTTTGAATATTTAAATTTCATGGAATGTGGAATCATATAAAATAAATCTTTTATGGGATACTTGAGGTAAATTCGATGATAGGACGATATTTTTTTACGCTATTTATTAGACATATTTACAATATTCTCATAAAATTTAAACAAAAATTATTTACGAAAATAAATACCACCATTACCGTGTACACCATTAAATAGACATATTATGAATATGATGATAGTCTGATAAAATTCCGTACCAACGCAACAATTATCTGCAATCTGCAATTTTGCACATGCACTATGAAAGACCGCGTCCGCCCACATTTCGCGGGTCCCAAAACTACACTCACACATATAAACCAACAAATTTATACCAACTTTGTTGGGTTCCCCTGCGTGTCTCCCACTCCCCCCCACACGTTCATCGTGATGACGACGTATACGAATTTTGAATATTATGCGCACGAAAATTCTAATCGTATTTTCTTGGACGAGACGTTGACAGCGATTTCGTCATAATTAATACTACGTATTTTATATTAGGGTGGGGCGGGCCCTAAATTCTTCGTTGTAGCTAAGAGATAATCGAATCGAAAGAGGGCGACGTAAATCGGTTTATTGCGGATTTCGTCAGTTAACGCCAATTATTTGGTCAGGTTTCAGGGAAACGATTTTTTTTTAATTAATATAATTACAAGAAGATCGTATATGCTTATAAGGTAATGGTAAAAAATATGAGTAAAGTCACCTAATAAAATTAATGGATTTATTAAATTTACAACTAATATAGTTAATTTGCCTTTTGTTTGCTTAATATTTTTTTTTGCTAGTTCGGCGCTAAACAGTTTATTTAACATCAAACTATAGATAAAGAATCTTTGGATAATATGTAAATGCTTAAATGTATCGGTATTTCTGACGGTTTTCACGCATATTAAATTGAAAAACACATTGTTTTTTATTTTCACCTATATAATTTACTCTTAATAATACACAGATTAAATATGTATTTTTTTTTATATTAATATCAGCTCGCAACTCCCATACGTAGGATACTAGCTGCGGTGAAATCTATCTGTCTGATAGTTTATCACACGGCTTAAAAGCAGTTGCATCAAGATTGCATTCGATATTCAAAAAACGTATACCTATTTACGTTAATATATTAATAATATGAGTAATGATACCTACGTATTTGTATTGGCATTTAAATTATTTTAAATGAAGTTATTTCAACGACTTCATTCATTCAAACCGAAACGATGTAGTTCAGTTACATCACTATGTTCTTCATTTAAAAAATACAAGACATAGTTTGAACGAATAATGGCATAATAATAACAACGATTATTTATAGAAATAGCGAGAAAAAAAAAATCGATTTTTTAACAGTACGAAATAATTTCGTCTCTGGATTTCATCTCACTTCAAATTTTATGTCTGTTTGTAACTCGTTATATGCAGAACACATCCACTTTTAGTACCATCTAAAACACTGCAGTACCTAAACGTGATTAAAAAGTTAAACAATTAGCCTGGCATAGTCTAGACGTTTTAATGTAAGAATAAATCATTGCTCAAAACTATCTTCGTCATCTAATTAACTTTATTATTTAGAAATTCCCATTATACAAATAAGTAGGTACCTATGAGTATATCTCTAGGGTATTCTAACGTGTCCTTTATAAAAAGAAACATAAATTCCAGTCGGCGGTCCTCTGTAAATAATATAAAAAAGATATAGAGATACAGTATATTTTCATATTTTTAATATAAATTCTCCTTAATCTTCTCATTTCTATGAATGCACCGTTATTTCAAGGTGTTGTTACGGTCAATCTCCATTTTCAGGTCCTCAATATAATTTTGTATATAATCACCAGAGTACTTGCCAAGAAAAAATAAATTAAGCCAAATCAAAAGAGTCCAAACACGAACTGTCTCTCTTCCTTAGTTCAGAAGTGTCTTTGGTATTTCCTAAATTCAACGCGTGGTTTTTATGCTTAAACTATTTTTTTTTTTGGCAGAATCTATCAAAAACTGATAATACTTTTATTTGCGTTTCAGAGTTAACCGCGTCACAAGGACGATTATGGAAAATGTGATTCTATAAAGTAAGTGAGTTACATTAATAATTGTACTACATACCTACATATTGATAAATCATTATATCTAAAAGAAATCTTTTTTTTAAGTGAGAATGAAGTGCCAAACGGAAAGTGGGCAACGAAAATATCTTAATGGAGACCATAGTTTCTAAATACTAGGTTCCCTCTGCCCACCCTGCTATTTTTGAGATTTAATAACAAGTTTAAACATAATCATTATGTTCGCTTTACCTACTTTACCATAAGAGGAATAAAGTTTAAAACTAAAAAAATATATATCACTTGCTATAACTTCCCTGTCATTCATATATTCAGAGGACTGTCATATAAACAATTTGTTTAACCGTGTCTCCTTGTACTCGGGCATTCAACATCTCAATGGGATGAATTTTTATTCGAGTACAATATTTTTCCAGTCCATTCAGACGAAGTTCGTCGTTATATATAAGCGGTTAAAAGTACGTTTAATTTTTTTTTGTTGATTTATACTGTATTCCGCATGTAGAAGGCAGAAGGCAGAGTGAATCTAGTGTTAAAACACTACATTCCCATCCAAAATTTTTAACGTTTCCTTTTGAGTAAGAGCATACCACGCCAACCTTTGTCTTCTTACCACGGCGAATTAATGAACTAATATATATATATATATTTTAAATTTATACGTTTTTAATTTATTAAAAATATTAAATAATAACAACTTATCTTCTACTGTCTCTACTGTCAAAAATATATCTTATAAAACAACTCGATAATATAAAAAATACGATACCGATATATGACACTTTTTTTTATTATATTTACTATAATATGATGTTCTCTATTTTACCATTTTTAGAGGTGTGTGTGAATGCTAGCTTACTATGCCAAGATGAGTTTTAAATTTTCTTTTTCATTTCTGTCAAATAATAAAAATAAAATTGTATCCAGCGCCGCGTAACGATATAGTGTATGTCTATAAACGGAACTTTTAAGGTTCAACACAGGGTGTTAAATTATTTTTATTTCTTTGCTCCGGCATCAACATAAATTGCGGGGTTATGCAATACCTTCAACGGAACTTATGAAAAGGAGTGTCTAAGCACTACGGGTGACATTGCCTACGAGCCTCCTATAATTATTCTAAGTAGTAGTATCATTACATAATTATTGTAAGTTATATTTTTCTAAAGTTACAGATACAACGGGCCGACGTCTCAAGACCGACGTCGTCGTCATGCGTTAAATCCTCTTGCCTTGTACTCGAATGCTTGAAACAGTTGAGAAAGTAAGTCCTTAAATATGTAGATTTTTTTATATCGATATATTTGAATTATGAAATGAAATGGTTCATGAATAATTTGAAATCACGAATTTTTTTTATTGAAATTTGGGCCTCTCTTTTATTATTTTCTTATCACCTCTCATGTCTAGCTATAATATCATAGTAAACATGAGCCCGTCTTGTTCTAGTATTTTTATATTAATAAATAATTTTTGTAGCAATTTTTTTTTATATTTAATGACAACTTTACAATTCTACTAATTACTATAATGAAATTAAAAATATATATTAACAAATATTAAATTAGTGAGATCCGTCGTGGCGCAGAGGCACAAACCTGTGAATGTAACTGCGACAGATTGTGGGTTAAATTCCCACTCGAAGAAATTAAATATTTTATATTTACGCTCTGATGTCGAGGCAAAGCGCTGCCGTGAGTTACTCCACGAAACACGTAATACTTGAGTGAATCGGAGTGAAGTTTCTTAACACTATGCTCCAGTAGCCCACCCTGCTACATGCGGGATAAAGCGTGAAGCTGAAAAAAATACCTTTAATAATATAAATATTTCATATAACGTTTCAGATGCTGTCTTCCGCAAACAAAGTTCTTCAAGAACTCTACAAAAGTGTAAGCATTCCCGTTCTTCTTGGCATCCAGCGCCACGCTACGCTTAAGCTTTCTGCCTGTGCGCTTTCAACGAACTTGGAAAAAACACTAAAACACATTAAAAATATAAAAATAAGTCATTTTTTGATGAAATATTCGTAATAGTGATATACTATTGCAAAAACGGAACAACTGTCTTTTTAGTTAAAAAATACAGTTACAGTTATAGCAATTTTTAATTTGTAACCAATCATTGAGGTCAGTCGTGGCGCAGGGGCATAAGCATTCGTCTGTAATTGAGGTTGAGGATTCGATTCTCACTCAAGTAAATGAACTTTTAAGTATTTTCATTTGTTTGCGCTGACAACGAGTCAAAAGCTCGGCGTTGAGTTCCTCCACTCGACACGCAATGCTTCCAGAATATCAGCATCATTACCATGATAAGGACAAAAATAACTGTAAGCGTATTGTCGTCTTCTACGTATTATGAATCTAAAGAGCAATTCACTGCAAGTTCGATCTTATAGATACGCATAATATTTTATATTTACTCATTTCATTTGTTAACAAAAAAATATAATATATATTTTTGATAATCTAAAATAAATATTTTTAAAATTTAAAACCCATAATTTAAAGTTTAACATAACAATTTATAACATACTATAATAAAGAAAATATGAAATTAAAAAAGTTGTTTCATTTGCGACCGCCGCTACAAGCGTGCTTGGAAGCTTCGCTTAACGCTTGTTTTCTTAAAAGCTAAGGCTGTGAAATGAGGTTTTATTAACTCTTCTTATTAAGTCACCTTGCACCTTTCACAAACACCTATTTGCTAATTACAGGTAAGATTAAAATAATAACAAATTTATTTAAACTAAGATAAAACGCTTTGTTTATTGCGTATTTATTATATATATTCTTCAAGAAACTCAGTTCATTCATTCACTCAGTATCGAGAGAGTTGATGGTGTTAGGATATTTCGTAGCCTGATCGACGGCCGCAAGTCTAGGTTCGAGTCCTACGGGGGACGCCCTTGCCCCTGTTGACATCCTCTCACGCATCCACCTTGTGTTTCTTCTTTTTCTTGCAATTCTTACTTATAGAGTACCTTCTTCCTTACCCAATCATTGACGCTGACGGTCTAATATCCATATCCATCAGCGCTCCTTTTAAAATAGTTTTAAAAATATAATAACGTTTAAAGTATTAAAAAAATATTCGTAAATACTTACATACCTTATATATCCATTAATTTTTACAAGTGTATAATAATAATATATTAATAATAGTTACACTGTACAACATTTAGACAGCAGTTTATATGATTTAAAATATATTAGGTATGTAACTTTAAATTATATATGTATTTTTAAATTATAAAATATATATTTTTAAATATATATAGTATATCATCTATAATCGATTATGTTATACATTTAGAAATTGCGTGAAAATTGCTGAGTACACTATACACATACACTATGAAAACCCTTAGATTTACATATTTTTAAGAAGACAAAAAATATATATATTTAATCTAAAATAGCACTGAACTCTTCTTGATGCAGGGGCACAATCGTGTGACTATAAATGCGACGGTTGTGGGTTCGATTCTCACTCGGAAGAATCTAATATTAAATATTTTTTTTTCTTCGGCGTGTAGTTCAGCCATTAAACACGCAATTCGGCGGAAAAGTGTTTTAATGGAGAAAGGAGTGTTCTAACATTCAGTTCCTAGGTTCTCTATACTATTATCGCATATAGCAGGGTAGGTACAGGGTACACTGTGAAGTTAAATAGCTGAAAAGAAAATCTAGACCAAATTCTATAAACTGTTTCAGATTTTTTTTTAACAAATAAAAACTAAGTAAGTATTATTTTAAAAAATTGACGGTGTTATATTATCTCTTCGATGAGTACCTACTAATCACAAAGTGATTATTATAAATAAAATATGCGAAATCTATTTGGTTTTGTTGCTCGTTCGTTGTACTGTTTTTCATCATTTGTTTAATAATAATATATTAATAATAAATTATTTCCAGTAATGACGCTCGGCACATTAGCGCGATATCCAACAAAGCTGGCCGACCGAAGCGCCACCGCGCCATTTTTTTAATAACTAAAACCTTTCGGAAAAAAATGCGCCAACAACGGCATCTCTTAGCGGCGGCGGGAGTTTTTTCCGCGTCGGTCATAACACCCGGCCACGTGCATTTGTTTTGGTCGAGTTTTTTTGCTCAAAAAAAGATAGCATACATAAAGCTCACCTCGTCGTAGGTGCGCCAAGCAAAATGGACGTTTTTTTCTTCTCTTTTCAGCCATCTGTCCGTCCTTTTCGGTCAAAAATGCGATCGTTATTTTCTGTTCCGGTGCGAGTGTGTGCGTTGGGTGGTGGTCGCTGAAGATATACGCCATGAGAACCCAACGCAATATCAACTCTATTTTCACGTCTGAAAGTATTATTTAGTGTGGCACCCAAATTGTCTTACGTCTAATGGTCGGCGGAGAAAAAATAGAAATATAGGAGGCACGGCGTGCACGATAAAGAGAGCGGGAGTCGTTAACGATTCTGCGCCGGAAAGTTGCGCAGATTGCGTTTTTGGTGCTTTTTTTGGGGGCAGCACCTCACACCAACGGGTGTTTTTTGCGCCTGTCTTTTTCTCTCACGCAGTCTCATTGCATGCGCTGGTGTGCGGCCGTGGGTGGCGTGCGCGTGTACGCGTGTGTGCCGCCGGGGGCAAGCACCTAGTACTAGATTTTTGCGTGCAAACGTCCTAGATAGCTGATCGCGTATATACCCACGGTATATAATGAGATGTCACCGCTATGGCGCGAGTAAATAGAGCTATGCAATAAAGCGGGCAGGTTGCTATTCACATTGATTAATCACAGGCTTACATAATTGTTCTATATAAAAATATATTCACAGTCAAATAGAGACTGCATTTTGGTAAAATAAAACCGAATGAAGCACAACTATTAAAAGCATTTAGATAATTTTTGTTTGGTACAACGGCCAGCTAGCTTAATGAAATAGCGATTTGTTTAATCAAACGGATGGACGTATTGATATGCGGACATTAATTATCATTAAACTTTTATAAAGCGATTGCTGTTTATTTGCTACTATTAGATTGGATCTGCCGTACACTCCTCGTTCGTGAAGCTGAGCGATTCGATATTTTAGTGACATAAATGTATAAATAGGTTTTTAATTTTTTTTTTTTAAGTAAATACTGATTTGGTATCAGAGGATTTTTTTTTCTTGGACTTTATGTTATTATCTGGGGGGGTACATATTATATTTTATTAGAGAGGTGTTTACAAATTAAGGATATTGGTGCAGTGGCTGCAGCAGCACTGTATGTATCTTAAGAATTTTCTATAAAGTTATAATTTTTGTAGGGAAATTCGAAAATCTACGACGTTAGGTTCTTATGACTTTGCATTTAATTACATTTTTTTTTATGTATATATGCACCGAATAAAATTTTATGTTACTCGTGACACAGCGTGTGGCGACGTCGCACTGCAAGCAAAACGGTCATGGGTACGATTAACATTCACGGAATTAAGTATTTTTATCTTCTCGCTCTTGACAGACAAAGTATGGCGTTGAGCTCTAAGCAATATCTCAATATTTAGATATATGATAATCACTGTTTATTAAAAATAATACTTAGAAATATTTTTATTTAAAAAAAATGTATATATACTGTTTTATGTCTGTAATATATCAGAGATTATAATATATATTTTTTATTAAATTTTACATCTTCTCTGTAAAATAGTGATAGCTAGTACAAGCTTACGCTGTAATTATGCATTCGACAGCTACTTCCAATATTTATTAAAATACAAATGTAAAATTTATTACTTGTTAGGCAAATCAACAAATCAGACACCAAGTCGAGAGTTTTTGGAAGTTATTTTATTCAGTCTTGTTACAAGATTTCAATAATAAACTTTCCTCAACGACTGTCTGCTATCGAATTTATCGGCATGGAGTGCTTTTTACGCTTATTTTTAAATAGAACCGGATAAGACCTGAGCTTCTACCACCCTTAAATACAGTGACGTCTATTTAAATACAGTGACATCTATCAATCTATAGTCGATATTTGGAAATTATACCAAATATAATATAATATAAGTAAAATATTCTAACATTTTTGTATTTATTTTCATAATGCGTAACTACCTATTACTGCTTTAGCAAATATACTATAGATATTTTTTACAAATTCTTTAAAGCTGTAGGTTTTCAAATTTAACCATACTCAGAGTTGTTTCTTCAAAAATATTGATTTTTGAAGAAACAAGTCTGATTGAGAAAATAAATTTTCTCCATCTTTGAATTTGGGTTTTGCAATATCTAAAAAAAATATTTATATATAAATTAAATTTTATTGGTTATTCACGACAACCAATAAAAAACAAATTAAGTTTTTCTATCAAGTTGTGTAAACAATATAATAATTTTGAAAGTTTTAAAAATTTTAATAGTCTTAAAAATATTAGGCTTTAGGTGTAAGCAAAATATTATTTTTTTATTTATAGCTTATTATTAACGGAAATTTCTATGTCGAGCCGTAGCGCCATCTATGAATAATAAAGAGAACCAAGAGTAGTAATTATATACTATGTGAAAAAAAATATTATACAAAACTATTTATTTAATTTTCTTACTCTTATGACAGAAAAATATTTTTAATACGTAAAAAAATTTAGTTTCGTGAGTGTCGATTCGTAAGTGGTGACATCTGTGAGTGAGTAGTGTAAGCCATAAAAAGCTGATCCTAAATCCATGTTTGTAAATGCTTAGAGAATCTAAAATTGTCATTTAAAATAGTATATATTGTCGTATTCTTATTTTTAAGCATATTATATAATGAATAATATGATAATATGATCTATTGACAATATGAACCCCACTCTTTTTTTTACGTAATTTTTAATTCCAATAAAAAAAAATATGTTTTCAAAACTTACTCATAAACATATTTAAAAATTATTTGTCTGTTTAATGTACAAGGTTATGAAGAAAATACACTTTTGTAACAAGTAGGTACACTCAAGTGATAATTATTAGTATTATATACGTGAGATATTTAAGTTCCTACGCCAAGTGCCTCTTTGTTCCAAAAAAAAATTGTAGTAAAAGAAGACAAAATAATCTTTAACTTTTATTTATTATAAGTGATAACTGCCATTCACCTATCATCCAGAAACTGGTACAGAAAGAGTCAAAATCACTTTGAAAATTTTTGTTACAAACAGATACATGGCACCCCCACTAATAAAATCATATTAAAAATAGAAAACTAAAGAAAAACATGTTTTAGTTTACTCTAAATAATTATAACTTGTGAGGAATCGATTTCCATTTGTGGAAACCAATTATTTACAGGAGGCCAGTACTGGTGCACGGGTACAAAGTGTGCTGCCTAAAATCGACTGGTTGCGGGTCCTACCCCCACTAGAGGAAAGAAATTATTTATATGCATTTATAATTTCACTTCCTTGCTCTGGTATCGAGGAAGTGCGGCGTTAAGTTCCGCTTCTTCAGAATTCGGTGGAAAGTGGGGATCCTGCTGTGTGCGGGACACAGCGTGAAGCTGAAAAAGAAATATTATTTACAATAATAATTGTGAACTCAAGTTCACAGGTAACAGTGAAATGAGACGAAGCGCGGTGTTGTCGTTCTCTACTCACCCAAATTTTCGACACATGGTGCGTTCCTTTACCTACCCTGATTTACATTTAAGGCATACAGCGTGAAAGTACAAGTGTCGAGGCAGAGAGTGGCCCTGCTGTGTGCGGGATACAGCGTGAAGCCGCTTTGATTTGATTTAGTAGTTATCTCCAATTTTTTTTCACTCATTTCAAACATAACGGATTTTAAATAGTGGGTGTAAGTACCCTACTATATATATCTTACTTTCCTATTATTTTATAATTTTCGCTAAAATTGTATTTTCTATAATTTAGTTGTTATTTAAGTTTGTACTTATAAGTATAAAGTCCGTTTAAATTAAAGTTCGTTTAATATTTTTAACTATTTACTTTGAATGAAGTCTTCAATGTGCATGAATATAGAATATAAATATATAGAAAAATTACGGAATACAAATTCCTGTAACATAAATAAAACACAAAACATCATGCTTGTATAGGCGTAAAGTTTTTATTCTTTCAGTTTCTCCTTTTTGAATTATAATTTATTGGCATTGAGTCATTGATACATCTTCATCGACCCTCCAAATAATACCTACATTGGTTTCTATAAAATCCTATAACATTTTAAAGATTTTCCTTCAACTCCTAATATTTAAAGAGTTTGGTCTCCTATCATCACCACTCAGCTATTATATGTTTTATAATGACTATAAGAAATAGATGTATGCGTACTATATAAAACGCATATTACAAGCCTATGGAATTAGAGGATTTCAATTTCATAGGCTTTTCAATATCCGTAGTATTTCATCATCAGATCCTGACTTGGCAACGGGATAAACGGAAAATTACGCCGTTTAAAATAAAAAAAAAATATATAAATTAAGTCCACAAATGACGTAGAAATTAATAGACAAAAATATTTTACAATATCCTCCTTTACGAAAAAAGAAGTCAGTTTAAAATGTACAATTTTCACTTTTTCCGTTAGAATTTTCAGAAATTCTCTCTTAGTACTTCCTCTACACTTCCTTTATATAAAGCTTCATGCCACATTTCTAAGTCCTGTAGTTTTGCTAGTGCGTTGTCTGTCAATCATTCAGTAACGAAAGATTTTCATTCATATGTCAGTTTAAGGACAAATTATAAGACACGAAGTTAGTTTATCTTGTTGTACGAAATTAGTAGATTAATATATATCACAATACGAATTAAATTATAATTTAATATTTCTTCAAAATTTTTTAATAAGTGTAAATTAGATAGAAGTTTATAGTAAAACAAAAAAAAATAAAAGTTATCATCAATATCTTTATGATTTCAATTCGGTATAAAATTTTAAAACGTATCAAGAGTAAAATGTTTTTAATCCTTAGTAAGTGAATAGTAACTGAAAAATAACTTCAATCTCTCATAAAACAAAAATACAAATATTTTTATGTTATGAAAATTTATAAAAATTGGCTATATTTTTTACTCATATATCCGCACTATTAAAAGAAATATCAAAGTAACTCAAAGTAACTTTAGGTATAATTTTATAACTTTTACTCATACTTAAAAAAAATTAAAATTTGCCGCCATATCGCCGCCACATCGCTTACAAGTTTTACCATTTAAAATAAATATAATAAAAAAAAAAGCTTCACACATTTTCCACAGGAACCCAATTTTCGAAAGGAAAAATAGTAATTGAAATTTTATTACAATCAAGTTTAAATCGCAAAAAAAAAATTGGAGAAAACTATACCCATAACACCTTAGCATTCGACCATAAACAGTAAATAAACAAATTAATTTTATGAAATTAGTAGATCATTAAATTTATGACGGACATGCGACACATTAGTACGCCGGAGGCGAGGAATACACGCCCACCCACCCTGGCACATTAGGGGCCAGTCTTGTTTTTGTAAATACTATATTTATACAATATCACGTCATATTTGCTATTTACAGACTAAATATATTATCTGTTTTACTTTTATGCGTTTTGTGGAAGATGAAGGGAAGTGCGGTGCCAGTCCATCATCTCCTCCTTTCCAATCGTTTTAAAGATTTATTAACTTTTTTTTTTATTCAATATAGAAACTATTATAATTAAAAAGCAATGTACGATTGCGTTTGATTATGATATAAAAAATGAAAGTACAACATATTATTTACAATTTAGTGTAAAAAAAATAAATTTGAAATAGTGTTACATCAACCAAGTTTTTTGAGAAATATATTAATTATATTAAAAAAAAAATATTTGAATATCGAAGGAGAGACTTTCAGTCTTAAATATTATCTTACATACCCTATGTCTAGGTAAAGTATGGATCGATCTCTGCCTGGGTTCCTTTGAACTCATTCACTTCACCAACAAAAATATTATATAATATATTTTAATATTTTATATTTTTGTAAAATAATAACGAAAATAAGACTTAATACATGTAGTTGGCATAACGTTACAAACTTCAAATTTATTATTAATCTAAGCAAAACATACGCAGAAACGAAAATGATTTAAAAATAAATATTTCAATACTATCTATAGTGGTTCGGGTTAATTATTTCTCTTCACTTATCTTACTAGGGATGACACTTCAAGTAAAATAATTTTAACAAAATATATTCGAGCCTACAATCATAGAATACAGTGATACAGACCAACCGTGACCATCCTAGATCGGTTTGAAAGTCACATCAGAACTTTAAATAACAAACAATAATAAATCCCTCTGGTGTCGACGCAAAGCGCGGCGTTGAGTTCTACCACTCAACACGCAATGCCTCCAGAATTCGGCAGAAAGTGGGGAACGGAGTGTTTTAACACCGAGGTACCCTCTGCCTACCTTGCTGTGTGCGGGATACAGCGTGAAGCTGAAAAAAAATAAAAATAAAATAATAATTCACACAAATAAGATCAGTTCATAGCTAATATCAAGAAAGATGGACAATTCTTTTACCAAATAGCATTTATTATATACCACATAAAACTGTGCCCTCCTGTAGAGACGCACACTCCTTTGGAAAATGTTTCTAGATAAACCTCCTTATCATAGATAAATAAAGTAAATTAAAAAAAAACATTACTTTCAACTACCATAACAATCTACATCGAGAAAAGCAGAAGTAAACACTCTAGTATATAACCCAATAAGATTCGAACTCAGTACTCCATTAGCCATAATAACACACCGACACATCTATGGATATTTTATTTATATATAATAAAACACAATATAAACGCACAATAAAATGTACATACACATTTTCATTTGCATATATAAAATATTCATTAACTAATATCAATCTGCCAATCGCATTCTAGATATGGAATTGAATAAATATATGGTAGTTTTCTATAAAAGAATGGCACCCCTATATAAATAGTCAACCCCTATAGTTGTCTAGGCGCCTAGAATAGGGACATTTTGTTTGAGTTTGGATTTTGAACTGTATTTACATATAGAAAGAGCTCATTTTACAATACGTTTTCTTTATATAGATTTTTCTATGGTATGTATTTTAACTATCAATCGTTATATAATGTGCAAGACACTTTCAGAGAGCATTTGTAAGCTTAAAATATTTAACATTGAACGTTTCTTTCTTTTATATTTAAAAATAAAGGACAAGGCATGGGAAACCTAGTGTTAAGACACTCCGTTCCCCACTTTCTGCCGAATTCTGGAAGCTTTGCGTGTTGAGTGGCTGAACTCAATGACTTAAATCTATTTAAATAAAAAAATATATATATTGTTGGATAATTGTCTAACAGAAACTCCCGAGATTAGCGCCTTCAAACAAACAAACTGCTTATCTTTGTAATATTAATAAAGATATAAAATGTAAGTTAATTTATTGTCATACAAGTAAGTCTATTTTTTTCTAAATATAACTTTACGCTTGTCTCTACTTACAAATATTTTACACACAATAAATATAGCGTGAAATTAAACCTGGAATGTATTAATCCAGAACCTTATTTATATAGTCTAGGCAAACTCTTGACTCTTGCTTCTAGTATGAATTTCTATTAAAAACAGGTAGAGTCTATCGTGAGATAAGAATGCTATCACTTTTGTCAGATTTTGAAGTCCTTTAAAATAATCATTCTGAAGTTATTATTAATTATTAACCATTTTTTTATGAAATTGTATAAAATTTTAAAATAAAAATAAAGAAAAAAATGTATTTTATTGGATTTTTTTTTTATTTTCTTATTGTATCTGTTTATTCTACATACGTAACACAAAATAAATAAAACGCTCTTGAATTATTGAAATTTATTTATTGTCATACAATACGATGAAATAATAATTAAGTACATTAGACACAGATAAGAATCCATAGTATATATTTGCTTGGACAAAATCGATAACAAACTACGAATGCATCTAGATAATATTATATTATTAAATATTACATTATAAAAAACTGAATTGACAATATTTATTTTAATTTTACACAGGTAAATAAATAAAGTATAAATTGTATTTTAAAAGACCATGACATATGTATTTTATGAGTCGATTAAGTATAGGGTGAGATAGGTTTTTACAAATGACATGTGAAACAGATAATTATAAATAGTTCTTAAAAAAAGCTTTTGAAAGTTTTTTATTTTATTTTCTATTCAAATTTGGTTTCTATAGTATGTTGCAATATAAAAGCTTAATACAGTTTCTATCCTATATGCAATGAAATTCTCATTATTCATATATTTTGGGTAAAGCACAGCGAGTTTAATTATCTTGAATGTGAATGTAACCAAAGAATGCATAATTTAAAAAAACAATAAAAGTAAAATATTTAAAACGTTGAATACGTTAGCATAAAACAAGGCTGCAAAAATGTTTATAATTCGCGCGCAAATCTAAAACCCTCTCGGATTTGGAGACATTTTAATATTTCACTATTTACTTCAGATTATCTTAGGTGTTATTTAACAATGCCCGGAGAATAGTTTTCATTTAGATTTTTAAATTCTCTTATTCATTTGCATTCATGGTTTTAAATGAAAATTTTAGTTGAAGAATTGTCTATTTCTGAGACCTGACAATGCCACCTGAATTTCAGCTTTATATGAAATACTTGACTCGAAAAAAAACCGACTTTGTATGCACATTAACGTTCACTGCGATCCCGTACGTGGGGGGAAAAAAGGAAAATTTTTAATCTATGCTATTTGCGACATCGGGCCCAGCGATAAACCACCGTTCCATTTCCATTACACAGTTTTACCCCACAGATATTAATAATATATCACCATATAAGAAATCTCTTCCCTACGAGGGTGGGACCGCTAAATGTGCCGCGCCGATCCCTGTGCGCCAAAATAGAAAAAGCAACAGATTTACGCGACAAACGAAAAAGAACTTTGTTATCTTCAGCTAAAGTATATTTTCCATTAAAACCAAGTCTCTACTTAATCACCGCTGTCTCCCACATAATACGTATGTATTATACTCGGACTTAGGCTTTTTTTTTTTTTAGCAAAAAGGTCGCTTGTGACGCCTCGCGGATTCAAGATGGCGGCGTTTCGCAGCACGCTTTTTTTTTGTTATAATTACTAACCTTTCGCAAAAAGTGTCGTTTGAATTTTAAAAATTCTGTTTTCCACGTTACGCTGTTTTATGTTTTATAATTTTCAAGGAGCACAACGTTGTATGGAATTAGGCCAAATAATATTCACAGATGAAAAAATGCTGCGCAGAAAAGAACATTACTTTTAAGTATTTTGCGAATTGTAATCTATTTTAGTTATTTTAGTTTGTATTGTGATAATTATAAAAGTATAAATAGGTCGTCTCAAAAATCAATCTTGAGCAGCTGTTTTGAAAATGTGTTTTTAAATCCCATTTAGTCCCACAGACATCCGATACATGTATCTATCGATTTTGAGAAAATCAAATAGAACTGTTTACTGATTGAACATAGGCTTCCGGGTATCGGTAATAGGATGTATCAGCGCCAATATTAGTTTAAGAATCCGAGTAAATAAAGTATTTTGTAAATAAAAATTTTTTGTCACGAAAAAAGATCTTTAAAGGACGTTTTCATAATATTGACTAAATTGCTGCTTTGATTTGTTAACAAACTTGTAAGGACTCAAAAAAAGTTTTTACTTGATTAATATGAAAATTATGAGTTAGACTTTGTTTTTTGAAATTTAAATCTAAATTAACAGCTCTATATGTAAGAAAGATCTAAGCTATTATATTTATGTAATATAATATTAAAATAAGAAATCGAAAAATATATTCATTGATGACTTGGTAGTAAACAATAAATCGATTCAAAACTGAGAGTAAATACAAAACTGATACGTCATAGCAGGTTCGCTCTCGTACCGCACTCGGCCGAAGTGGCTGAATCAATGCACAGCAAGTCATCGGTAGAGAACTTGGACGCGATCGGTCTACTATAACTTGGACGCGAAAAGAGAGGATTTTTTGAAAAAAAATTTAAATTATTCAATAAAAAGATCTGGAAATTGAATAGGCAAATAGTTTATGGTGACATGTTTAATGTAATTATGAATTTTGTTGTAATTGCAATCAATTAATATTCATTGTGAAAAAAAATCTGTAAACTATTAATGAAAAATATTTACTTTTCAAGCAGTTAAAAAAAATGATTTTGCCATGTTTCAATAATATGCGTCTAAACGAAATTATATGTTAAAATTAATTTACTTGTTGATCATTTTCCAGCTATCCCTCTCTTTCACGCTGACGACAGTAGATTCCCGCGTATCCCGCATCTCGTTTCGTACATCGTCGGTGAATTACCGCATCGATGTTCGGGCGTCGAGCGGCAAATATTGAGTTGTCTTTTTATAAAGCGCCCGTGGCCGAGTTAGAGGTTATTGTTCGGTTTTCGAATCGCGCCAATTTTTTTCCTTTGCCCAACGGATGCCAGTCAATGAATCGGTTTCGCGCCATTTCTGAAACAAAAGAGGTTGTATTTGCAACTTGAAAGTTTGACGGATTGTTTGTCAACTCTTTCATGACTTTGGAAGTTATGTGAGTGGATTTGTTTGATTCTTTTTTATATGTAACTTTTTAGTTTCAAATGAGGATAGTTTTAATAAGTTAATTTGGCATGTTATCTAACTGTCAATTGAGTTTTTAATCTGTTTTTAAGTTCCAAAACTCTAATATGAGTTCTTTATTTTTCGCTTTATGTATTTAACGATTATCGTATTTTCTAGGATCTAAGTATAGTTTCTTTGCATACCAAACTTAAAATTTAAATTCTTCAAACCAAAGCTAAATGTACAGACAACACAACAAATCTATTTACAAGATTATAGGAATGAACATCAAACCAGACGAAAAAAAGCAAACGCAAACATTGTATACAGCCGACGTATAAATAAATGAAGAGCAATCCACGACGTGCACGACGGGGGCCCAGTACGATACAGTACAGTGCAGTACAGTTCAGTACAGTGCAGTACAGTACAGTACAGTGTAGTCAAGTCTAAAAAGTATAAAGTTACAAACAACAATTGTCTCGAACATATTGTTGTTATTTTGCGTATCCGTTGGCCAGATGGCGTGCGCGCCTCGAAAATAAATAAACAATTTAGCAGTGGTTTCCTTCCTTGTCATCGAACTTTTACAGACAAATGTCAACTATTTGTGCGAATGTAATATATATTATAGAGTGAGAAGACAGACAGCATAATTAATATTTATATATATTAAATACCACTTGGCACAACCTTGTGACTTGTAAACGCGAAAGGTCGTGGTTTGGTTTCCGCTAGAGGGAATGAAATATTTAACATTTTCATTTCTTAGCCATGGTGTCGCGGCAAGGCGCGGCGTTGAGTACCGACACTCAACACGCACGCAAATGAGACTTGGTATTGATTGAAAATATAAAATATAAAGATATAAAGATAAAAGTTGTAATTGTAAATACTACTTTAACTATAATTTTCGTATTAATCACATATTAAGATTTTTTTACATTTTTCTGTTTTTTATTGTTAAATTAATGCTTTGCAAATGTAAAAAAATAACGAGTAGGTAACGAAAAATTTTTAGTTTTAGAGTATAAAGCATTTCTAAGTAATTAGCCAATGCTAAGAAATAGGGGAATATGGTAAAGTAGAAAACAGCCATATACGGGGGATACGAATCTTGTTACTTTTTGCCAATATTATTCGTAATTGTACCAAAGTTTATTACAACGATAAACAAAACAAGGATTTAAATTATAGATAAAAATATTTACATAAATATTTTTATCTTAATTTAAATGCTTTTCTATTTATTGATTATGTTTGTATGTTGATACATACATTATTTTCATTTCCCCGCTCTATAGACAAAGTGCGGCGTTAAGTTGTACCGTACGTACTCAAAACGCAATATCTCAACATTACCTTTGTCTACACTACTATCCGAAAAAAAGCGTTAAACAGTAATAAATAGGAACTTACCGGAAGATATGATGTAGACAGCACGAAAACTCAATTAGTTAATTTAATCGTAATATAATAAATGAAACATATGTAGCTGTAACAGATTTTTAAATATTTGTAAAAATAATGTACAAAAGCAAACTTTGTCAGACACTTTATTCCATAGCTGAACTTTAACATTTATCTATATAATACTATTGGCAGAAAACTTTGTAAAATATTAGCCAGAGAATTTTTTAGCACTACATGATTGCGAAGATATCGACCGAATGGAATTGCTCACTATCGACCGCGAATATAAATAATCCCCACCAATATCTGGTGATCCGGCACTTAACAAACATAATAATATGAAAATAAACTGTACGTTAAATAAAATAAGAGTTAAAATTAACTAAAGTTTTATCAATTACTGTACAAAACAGGTTTAGAGATTTGCTTCGTTGATACATAATGCAGGTAAATAGCTTGCAGCGTCCTCGTTGCATGATCGAGCTCGACACGAACCCCTCTTTTTGCTTCGTTTTTAATTTTTCAATGTATAACTTAAAGTTTTGTATGAATGTATTGTATGTATAGATTTTGTCATTTTAAGAGCTTTTTTTATTAACATTTATTGTATATATATATTAACTGAATAAGAATCGTGAGATTTATTATTTTGTTGAATCATGTTTTTAATAGATTTACAAAAGAAGAGAAAGTTGTCCATAAGTGTAATAGTAATTGTAGGAAATGCTTACTTTTACATGAATAAAGTAGTATATAATTTTATTGTAAAAAATTAAATGTACTTGCCAGTGTACTGTGATTAAACATACAAAATATATATATCTATATATAAACGATTTTCATTAAGAAAAATACACTAAAATGTCTGGTTTGTTATGTAAAATTTAAGAACCTCGAAGCCATCAATATCTCAAGGTATAAAAACAAAGAAAATTATTAATCGAATCGAGTTAGACAAAATGCTGCTTCACTAGGTACATTATGTGAGAAAGAAGTTATTTTTACAATATTTTCATTTTTTTGCTCTGGCACCGATTCAAAATGCGGCAGCAAGTTTCGTCACTAAACACACCATGCCTCCAGAATTTGGTGGAAAGGTGGGAACGGAAATGTATTAATGAGACCGGAGTGCCATAACACTAGGTATTATTATCTAAAGTTCCCTCTGCCTGCCCCGCTAAGTGCGGTTCTATACTGCCTACCGTCAACCTAAAAAAATACTAATATTAATATTATTACACCTTATTTTCCTATCACTATCAAGCCTTTTATCAATTTAGATAAAGATAAAATTTTGAAGTTAAAAATTGTTGAAAGTTTACGACAGTAATCTAATTCTCTATTTATTTAAAGCTCATAATTACCAGATTGTTTATTGAATATTCCTTTGATTTCGTAACGTATAAGATGTTAACGGTGATACATGGTTAACGACAAGTAACTAAAATTATCTTTAATAAGATTCACGCTCTATCCCGCACACAGCAGGGCAGGCAGAGGGAACATAGTGTTAAGACACTCAGTTCCCCACTTTCTGCCGATTTCTGGCGGCATTGCATGCTGAGTGGCAGAACTCAACACCGCTAATCTAGAATTATCCATTCGATAAAATAATAAAATAGACACCTCATTTTTCCTCCAAATTAATCTAATTAATCTATTTTAGCCAAAAAAAACGGTTAATATTACAATTCCTACCATTCATATTGCGAGCAGAAGCTGCTGCAACACTTTGCAGCTCTTTCACAATACAGCACAACCGGTTCCACAAATCCATATCAATATAATATCGGTTAAATGAAACAGGTTTTTTAACATGCAACGTTGAATTAAATTTTGCAAGCGCAGGTATACGGAATGCTAACTTCGAGCTGGAGTAAAGGGTTGGATCGCGACTCGATAAACAACTTCTTTGTTACACTACCGGATTGTATTGATGACAATAAGGGTTTTGTATTGCAATTATACTCGTCAGCTGCATTTTGTATGTTTATTGCTTTAGTTAAAAAAAAAAAGATTTTTATTTAGGTCAATACTGTATTATGTTTAGTTTAGTACATGATAATTGAGTTATGATAACCGAAGCCTGAGGTTATCACGACTTACTACCTTATCTGAGGCTTGAGGCCGTCGTGGCGCAGTGGGACAAAGGTGTGACTCTAACGCGATTCGATTCCCACTCGAGGAAGTGAAATATTTAATGACATTTCTATTTTTTTCATTTTCTTAGCTCTGGTGTCGAGTTGAGTTATGATGCCACTCAACACGCAATGCCTCCAGAATTCGGCAGAAAATGGGGAACGGAGTGTCTTAACACCGAGGTTCCCTCTGCCTACCTTACTGTGTGCGAGATACAGCGTGAAGCTGAGTAAAAAAGTCATAATAACGTTTTTTTTCGACATTTCTGTAATTAGTAAGATTATAATTATTACTTAAACATTACAATTTAACAAAAGTCTAAAATAAAATTAATATAAAATTTTCAACAAATTTCAATATATCTTCAAAACAAACTGCAAAAACCATTGCCAGTAACACAGATGATGTAAAATTATCCCATAGATACCAAATGGAAAACATACAAAAAACATATAATAGAAGCGAATAGAATAATACAAAAGAAAAACAGCATGATGAACTGCACGAATAACAGCATGACTTCGTATTTTCTACTAAGATAACGCCGGCCGGTCGAAATATAAAAGACTTATCAAAACGATCTCCGGCGCACTAAATCACTGTATATAAGGGGAAAAGGACCCATGTACTCGCAAACGGACAAAATAAATGTTTTTATTATATAACACGCTTTTTCTCGGAGGCCTGTTTAACTCTAGATAATATCAAATAGACTTTACTTCTACGAGCATAAGTTCGCAAATGCAACGTTGAAATTTATACCGATCTTTAAAACGTGAAGTTTTTTTTAAAACAGAGTGTATTTTTATGGGGATAGAGGTTATTTTTCCTATCCGGCTGTAACCAGTTAGCGAGGCTTTGTGTACAGATATTATAAGGGCTGGTGCAAAATTTTAAGTAGAGATTTCGAGCGCCCCGGCAGTTGGTAGATTCCGACGCCTCGCCATAATTAGAGAGGTTCGCGTTAGTTTTCCTATCCTATTTTTTTAAGTTCCCCGCTTCCGTGTTGCCTTTGTGCAAGTTAAAAATAGCTCATTTATATTTTGAATGAATCGAGTGCAAATAGAACTGACTGGAGCCAACGTTTTCATTTACTTTGTTCTTCTTAATATTTACATAAGTAATTTGTATATTTATACACAATAAGGGGTTTTTTTTGTTATAGATAATTCAATTTATAAATATTGCTGTTGAGCTGAGTACTCGTAACCAATAGGTGCTTATACGCATATGCCCGTGGACACTACTGTGTCATACATAATAATTATTTTTTTTAACGAATCAGCTCAAAAACGACGGTACAGACTTAGTAAGGTCGCTCACCCATGCAAAACTACACTATGGGCGAATAACCAATTTATGCATTAATTATACAAATGTCGATAATTTTATACGAAAACGGCAACGCTTAACTTGCGCGCGCAAGTAGCTGTAGCTTTTGATATTATAAAAAAAAAAATAGATATGTACATACAAAAGTAACGATAAAAACGCAGATTCGCCGGCATTTAGTTATTGATAAAAATTATAGCCAAATTACACAAAATCTTTACAAAAACAGCTAATGATTCAATGCTCGAAAAGCAAAAACACCAACTACGTAAAACATACTCGTATTAGAAAAAAAATACTAAATACATTCATATAAAATATAATTCTAATTAAAAGCGTACATACAAATGTATATAAATGTATATAATAATTGCGGCCATTACCATTCACTCTAATGCGACCTTAAGCTCAGCCGTTGAATTGTAATTGGAAGACTCATAAAGGGGTCGGAGGGTCCGGAAAAGGGGACGAAACGGGTAAAAACGGGGGGGAACGTTGAAAATGTATGGAAATGACGCACCGCCATTTCCCTGTTTTTGTATTTGATTATCCTTTCAAGACAATATTTCGCGGGTCCGGAAATTAATGAAGGCAATTTATGCGACACAGAGAGCGGCCGGTCGGTTTTATTTAAATAACTTTTGTTTTTTTATTTATTTTCTTTTTTTTCATTTTTTTCCACCCCGGGGTTTCGGAACCTTTTGTAATTGGGGCGGGGGTGTTGCGTGGATTATATTTTTAGGTTAGAATTAATGAATTTATACTTTTTGTTGATAAGTACGGTACGCGGTGACTGTCTCTGTTTATACGATGGTGGATAAATCAGACTTTATATTGGTAATTATATTTATTTTACACACAAATAAAATTATATTGGGAACGGAGTGTCTTAACACTAAGTTCCCTCTTTCTACCCTGCTGTGTGCGGGATACAGCGTGAAGCTGATTTAACAAATAATATAATATTTTTTTATATCATCGAGACATTCATTAAAAAAGATTAAGGTTAAGAAAGATTAAGATATATATATAACTATTTTGACTTGCCATAGTCGATCTAAAAAGACGTGAAAAGTATATGTTGGGTAAAATTTTGCTTCGTAGATTTTCGTTGGATATTGGAAAAATCTTATGAAAAAATTATTATTCATGTACCTAAAATAATACCAAAATTATTTTATTATAATTTCTTAAATAGCTAAATATATTAAGTACATAAAAAATCACAATAATTTCCAAAAAATATATATTTTCCTAGTACAGCAAGTAGAGTGGAGTGGAAGTCTTCAACTGTACCTACGACAGTAATACGACTATATTCGTATGCCGAAATCGTTCCAGCTCCTAAACAAACAGAACGCTCATTGGCCAGTGTTTGTCCCCCATTTAATTAATTTTCTCATTTTCTACAACCGCTGTTTATATTACGCATCCTTTGTTACGTGTTTATGGTTCTACACTACAAATACAAAAAAAATATCACCTATATGTATTTTCGGATAAGATGTGGTGAGGCTACTGAACTGAAAAAGTAAAAAGTAAAAAGAAAATTTTTTTTGACTTTTTCTTAGTACTTAGTACTTTAAGCTTAGAATAACATAGAAAGCTAGCTTAGCTTAGCTTACAAACGGATTAGTTTCATACCAAAAGCTTACATGATTTATATATGGCATTTACATTACGTTTCATTCATTTACATATTTTTTTTCTATTGACAATTTTGTATTTTTTTTTATTATATTTATAATATACACTATAATTAGGAGACCCTTACTACCCACGACATCCACTCACGAATTAT
Source organism: Heliconius aoede (assembly GCA_037355905.1). Classification (NCBI taxonomy): domain Eukaryota; kingdom Metazoa; phylum Arthropoda; class Insecta; order Lepidoptera; family Nymphalidae; genus Heliconius; species Heliconius aoede. The sequence goes on along the minus strand of JBAIZZ010000116.1, from coordinate 933,330 downwards.
GCGTACGCACTTTCATAGCAATTTGTCACAAAAAGTTGGCAACCCCCTACCGCCGGCGTCATTTATTATCCAACCCCTCAAGGGCCAGTAATTTTACCTTCAAAGCCTTTGCGGGCATGCGTAATGACTAACGACGTGACGTAAATCGTAGGGATTTACCCTTTATCCCGCCGAGTATACTTGTATTATCCCACGTATACTGCCACCAATTGATATCTAGATACGAGTCGCTTGGCAAATGGAAATGGAAAGGAATGTCATTTTAGTAAAGCCTTAGGTAATGGCCAGCCGTAATTGATTTCAAGATAATAGAATTTGTGAAGCCAGTCGTCGTGGCGCAGGGTTATAGGCGTGTGACTGTAAACGCGACAGGGTGTGGGTTCGATTTGCACTGGAGAAAAGTAAATACTTAGTGTTTTCATGTTTTCTTTCTGGTGTCAAGGTAAAGCGCGTAGAGTTTCGTCACTCAAGACGCAATACATCCAGAATTGATTGTAACTGTAAAAAAAGGTATTAGCAGCAGAGTAATAGGACAGCATTTTTTTGATTTGAATTTATAATAATTTGAATTTTTTGAACGCCTTTGGAGCGACAAATAGTTACATTAAAATGAATGATAATATCTGCATATTGAAACATTTCAATTCAATTCAATTTAATAACATAATTATAAATATAAATAAAACAATAAAAATAATATAAATAATGTAATATATTTATATCTAATAGTTAATAATAGCGAAAATGGTATTTACATATCATAAAAAAATGGTTCTCGAATATTTGAATACTCTAATGCTGAGGTGCCAGTGAGACAGTTTACGTGTATATTTCCGCATTTACTCGTAGACCAGATAATTTTTTTCATTGGTAATGTAATGTACAAAAATGAGTACATTTAAATGTGTATTTCAAGAATATTTAAGGTTTTCCAAAAAAATAATTAGAAACATAAAGCAGATATTGTGCGGAAATATTTGTTTACGATTGCCCAAGACTCGCAACCACCATCTCAATCACTTGATTTAAAACATTCGAAAATGTATGAAGCGAATTGGCGTGGCGAGTGAAAAAACTACACCGATATCTTCCGAAGAAATGTTAAAATTGAATTAAAAGAATAAGTCATGCAAAAAACGTCAATATCAAATGTCAATTTGATCTTGATAAAGAAGACCATGGCAGATTCAAATTAGTTAGTGCTGTAACAACGTGTGGCTGTTCCGTATAATCTTACTACTTACGTACAATATTAATAAAGTAAATATGATTATATTAAATATAAATATTAAAGCTCTTCGCTCTTGATGTTTGAATTTAAGACTTTTATTTCGTAAGGTACTTAGAGAGGCGAATCTTGAATCTTTACCTGAGATCGAAAATACTTTCTGCATTATTTTCAAATAAATATACATGCATATAGAAACATATGTATATAATTTCAATAATTCCAACGTTAAAACAATCATTTAGCTATAAAGCTGCATCCATTTTAAATGCATGAGAAGTGCAACAGTAAGCACCTATGGCGGTCTATGGGGGACCGTGTACATGAGAGACAAAAGGTGCAATTTATCAGCGGTTTTCTTTCAGACTACTTAATAGAGTCATTCCGCTGCGCCACGTTAACGGCTTTCTATTGGAATTTATTCCTATCTTTCATTTATATTGCTTAGTTTTTTTTTAAATATTTTTTACTGTTATGTGTTTTGTGGAATCGTTTCTTTTATGTTACATGTTAATGTCGTTAAATAATATTTATTGAAAAATACAATAACGTCCTTATAAGACAAATGATGAGACACGTGGGTCCGACCATAATCTATTCTAAGCCCTATCATCATAGTATAAAGTTTTTTTCAACTTCACGCTGTATCCCGCACACAGCAGGATAGGCAGAGGGAACCTGGGAAGAGTGGCAGAGGGAGAGTGCGTGTGCGAGTGGTGAAAATAAACATGTTAAATAATTCCTTTCCACGAGTTCTTCTTTCTTCGTTCTTTCTTCCTCGAGAATCGGACCCATAAACTGACGTGCTTAAAATGAAAGAAGCTTTTATGCAAAATCGATTCTACTAGATAGATATTTGCCATACTAATTAAGTAATTCAAAACGCTTTTGCACATAAAATGTACAGTCAAATCAAAATGATCGTCTAAACTTCGTATGTAGGTATCTAAAACGCGAACGCTGGTGCCCACATTTACTTATAAATATATGATAAACTGGACGTTGCGTACAAAAATTGCAACATTAAAATTCGGGCGGCGACTCCCGCGTGTAATATGAAGTCATTATGTAAATGCGGGATATGTACGCAAGTTTAGGTGATTTGCGGGTGTTTCAGATATATAGAAAGAATTTTTTTATGAGATATAATTACTGTTATAAAATATATTTTTTGTTGTTATTTTTCATTATATTTTGGTTAAATAAGTACTTGATGTACTTTATAATTAGTTTAATTTTGGAATATGATTTTAATAATATTTGAGGACGTTGTGGCGCAGCGGCACAAGGGTGTTATGGGTTCGATCCCCCCTCGTAGAAATAAAAAAAATATTTAGGTTTATATTTCCATTTCTTCGCTCTGCTAACGAGGCAATGCGCGACGTTGAGTTCTGCCACTCAACAATGGCTCCAGAATTCGGCAGAAAGGGGAAAGTGTCTCAACACTAGGTTCCCTCTGCCTACCCTACTGTGTGCGGGATAAGTGTGTGTGAAGCAAGAAAATCTAGTTAAATAAAATAAAAGCCACATGCTACGCAGTTAGAATGTATCTGACTAAACGCGATGTGCGTGCTTCAAATTCCACTAGCGACAATTTGTTTTTTTTTCGTTTCACGTCGTACCTCGTACAAAGTAGGGTAGTCATAGGGATTCATTCCCAAATGAATCTCCGTTTTCCGCCTGAATTCGAAACCATTACTATCAAAATAAATAAAAAAACCAATAAAAGCAAACACCGTTATCAGAATCTGAAGTTATTATATATGATTTACATACCATACGACACTTTAATTAAATTATATTTTCTATTATATATTAACTAAGTACTAAATTTATAACATTATTATGAAATACATAATATATAATATAAATATATTGTATATTAATAAAAAGGACATAAAATATACTGGCAAGCCTGACATTTCCTTAAAAACCATAGATAACATAAATATGCATATGCTTAGTCCGTTGGTTCCACGTAAATGGAATATTCATAAAGCACCCTGTTTACAGCGTTGTGAAGGGCCACATAAAAATTTAGAGGCAAAAAGCGTACCCTTCAGGCGTGCTCCTGGGATGGGCCTGAAGTTTGTAATTGAATTTTTGCCTGGAGCCGCAGAGGGTGTCCCTGCTTAATTTGCCGTACTCGGGGAAAGGGTTACTTCGTTGGGTACAAGTAAAAACGTAAAAAATATTATAGATAAATATTTTTTTGCTTTCAATTCCTTATTAAAAGTTAAATCATAATATTTTTTTATTCATCTTCACGCTGTATCCAACACACAGCAGGGTAGACAAAGTTAAACTCGTGTTAAGACACTCCGTTCCCAACTGGAGGAATTGCGTGTTGAGTGGCAGAACTCAACGCCGCAAGTGTTAAGACCCCCCACTAATATAACATGTATAATTTCTTCATATTTTATATTTTCAATCAAATATTGTCTTTCATTTCGTTCAATTTTTACTTATTTATGAAATAAAATGAAATTTCAACCTACAACAGTGAAATTGAATGAAACATAGTTATTACAATTGCATTGCATAGACAAGAGGCTCGTTGGAAAAATTAATTCTATAAAATGAGGGTAGGTTTAAACTAAATCAAAACTACCTACGCCACTGTTTTACAATCTACAGTTTTTACACGATTGTACCACTAACGCGATGTACAGAAATTCATGAACATATGTAATGTCCTGTAACATGGACCAAACGGAAAGGCGCAGTTTATATTGTTGTAATCAAAAAGAAATATTCCCTTTTTTTCCCGAATAAGGGTTATATGGGAGGTCTAATTTTTTTCGTTACATGATAAAATTTTATTTAGAATTTCCGAATTACATAAAAGGTCGACAGATGGGGTGTGCAGAGAAGAAACTTATTGGTATCTATATGCCTATAGATATGTATAGGCATGTAGAAAATAAGAAAAAAATATATTTTTCTTTTTTTTAATTGTGATATATGGTGAGACCATCATTAAGAATTATACAAACAACTTATACTGGTTAGATTTAGTAATTTCAAATTGTGACTGTAAACCATCTGATTGTGGGTTCGATCCCCACTTGAAAAAATGAAATTCCATTCCATTTCTTTGCTATGAGTTACGCAATGCGTCCAGAATATCGGTGGAAAGTGGGAAACGGAGTGTCTTGACACTAGGTTCCCTCTGTCTACCCTGCTGTGTGCAACATATAGTGTGAATCTGATACATTCATAGCACAAGCTTTAAATAAAAGTTTCATAACTAAGCCATGTTTTTTTTTTTATTTATAAAAAGGTATTCTTACAAAATAACCACATTTTTTTACTATTTCACAGGAAATGAGATTAAAGTCACAAACGAAAGTAACAATACACGCTTAACCTAATAGGCTTCTTTATTGACTTAAGGCGGGTACAGACCAACAATAGTTGAGTGAAGAGTCCATTAGTCAACAAGAGAGAGAACAACGCTTGTATTAGAAGTGGTATAATCCATAAAACACAATATTTAGTACTGTGGTAATATAAGAGAAATAGATATATAAAATTTCTTTGCGAATGGTGGAAAAACACCATGGAAATGTTAGAAATGTTATATATTATATATATATATTTTTTTTTTTCAATATGATGTATATGTATATGGTTTTCGTTATATTCATATATAGTTATGTTTATCTTAACGGAATGGAGTGCCTCATCACTAAGTTCCTTCTGCCTACCCTGGTGTATACGGATTATATGAAATATACAAAAAAATACTGTTAACTTATTTTTGAAGTCTTATGTAAAATCGTATCAACTACGAAACAAAAAAAGAAATTATATTAGTTAAATAATAACATTATTAGAAGTACTTAAAATATCTTTAAATAAAATATTTTAGTTAAAAAAACATAATTTTTAGGTCCTTCCACAATATTTATTTGTTCTCAGGTACGTTTGCTTCAAGGCTTTCACCGTGACTAATTAAATAGAAACTTGTCGTGCCCTTTAGTAATGGGTTTGAATAAAGTAAGTAAAGTAAAATATAGAAAAATGGTGTATTTTTCAAACCAATTTTATTTCAAAATAACACTTTTAAGATATTTCTAAACACTGTTATAGTTAATTAAATCGTGAGTTCGGAAATTTTATACTAAACTAGCTTTTATAGGCGAATTCGCTGTCGTAGTCAAATAATATTATAACTAAGATATTTTGTTCAATGTATGACATATTCTAAGTAACAATATTTTTTTACATTAAAATAAAATAAAAATATAATATATATGTACATCTGCCTGCACATATGATTTTTAAAATAAAGAAAATCCCCAAAAAAAAAATAAGCTTAAAAGACATATTTTTATTTTTGAAGGTTCGTAACCAACGCCAAATAAAAAGAAACGTGACAAGCATAATTATTTCTATATCGACAAAAAAAAAACCGTCACTCAATCTTACAGTACGCACAAACCGACCCAACTCAATATATGTCGTTGCCCTTTGGTTCAACACCAACCATTTTATGTAGACCCTGGCTGCCGTAGCCAAGTGTAGAGAATCCCATAAAAAATTGGCAGGAAAAAGAGTGGAGAGATCAGGAGAAAATGGTCGCTTTTTCCGCCCAGCGTCATATGACAGATGATTATCTACGGCCAACGTCAAAGTGAATAATTGGGCTTTAGAGCGCCAGGCTATATTTTAGTATGGATATATATTTTTTTTCTATAATTTTATGCAGTACTTTGTTATCGTTTGAATAAATTATACTGTTGTTTTATAGCGATTGAGTTTTAAATAATTTCTAGTTTGGATTAAAAATGACTTCCGTTGAAGCTCTTTGTATTTGTAACATGTTACAAATATTTAATTTTTTTTTAAATATTAATAATTAATTTATTGAATCTGTTTATAAGTTCTTATTTCGATTAAATTCCATTTTCTTTTTTCAAATACCAAAAATTTGGTATTGATTATTTTATAACATAAAAGACCATTTACTAAATATATAGATGTATACTTTTTTTTATTTCATATATTGTTGTGTTTGTTTTTCCAGCTTCACGCTGTATCCCGCATGTAGCAGGATAAGTAGAGGGAGCCTCGTATTAAGACGTGTTGAGCTTGCGGCTGCTACGACTGCCCTCTATCATTCTGGTAATTAGATATTCAAATAAATATTTCTTTGATGTTAGAAAATATCTACCTCCATTCCACACAGCACGCGATTCATTAAGAATTCATTTGTTTTCAAAGCTAACCCTAAACACAAAAGGAAATCCAAAAATTCCATGTTTTATAACGAACTGCTAATACGAAACAACATAAGCGTGGAGAAAAATTAAAAACGCCCCATAATTAATTCTACAAACACAAAGGGCCCCAGCCCGTACTCGTTATTCGTGTGTATATGCAGCCTTAGGGTAGAATCATAAACCACATCAAATTACTGGGATATCAAAGAGGGATGCTCAAGAAAGATGGACGGAACCGTGCCTACAAAAACCTCCCCCTCCCCATATTTCCCCAAGTGGCAACCCCCGCGGCTCGCGTAGGGCGGCCGCACGCACATGCGTATTTGAATCTCGCCCCAGTAATACCTAAGCCGGCCTTCCATTTTGTTTTTGCATTCGATTTTTTTTCCTCTTTTTTTTCGTCTATTTTTTAGTTCTCTCCAGACAACTGTTTTAATAGGCTCCTGGAATTGAAAACTTAATTACTAACTTTTTATCTGAAAGTTTTCCAACCTTTGCGCGGGCTTGAATAAATTAGAAAATCTAATTTTCCTTTGTTTACTCTCGAGTTTATATTGTATTTATTTAGAAGTAGGGTAATTGAATTTCTTCACAAATGTACTGTAATCGTGTGTTTTACAATTGTAAAAACTGTTATTTTATCTTATTATTTAATTAATTAAGTTTATTTTAACTTTACAAAAAAAATATGATTTATGTACAGTTGTATATACATACAACTGTATAACTGTTCTCATACTGCAACTGGCTGGTTCTATTATACTTATAAAAAAATTAAGTATAAGCTAATTTATAACTTGAAAAACTATATAAAATAAAGCAAAAACAACATATTTAATTTACTCATATAATACAAAAAATATACAAGATTTGGAACCTGTTTAAGTAAAAACACTATATATTTTATTATTATGTTATCAAACCGTTAATGTGCTTTATGATAAATTTCAGGCTTCAACCTAGGACTGTTGTTATTAAAAGAAATTAAACCTTCGTGATAGTAAACATGAATAAGGTAAGGGATTAAATAATTTATTAATGTAAGTTCGTATGAGTAAAACATATTTTACCACGTACATATCTTATGATATATTAGCTATCAAAGCTTTTATATGACGGTGACATAAATAAAATAAGTGTAACTATAATTATATATATTACATAGGGATTTTTCTGTATACAACTGAAAATAATTTAACAGAGAATATATAGGTCGTCACGCAGGGATAAAATGTTTGATTGTAAGCGAGGCGAATAAGTTCTATTTCCACTCGGGATATGCCGGATACACGCATACTGAAAAAAAGATTTTGCATAACATAAAAAAAATACTACTACTTTCCTTCCTTCCACAAACACTGCATGCAAATATATATAAATATAATATAATCTGTATGCCCAATTACCCAGCACAAATAGACTCACCCTTTTGCCAAAAAAAAAAACAATAAGCCCCACACATAGTCCTATTTACTTACTACAGATAGCGTAGCCTTGCAGAAGCAGAGCCATTTTATTGCAATTTTTTAACACGCAAGTTCACGCAAAACGTTACCTTACTCCGATTAAAATAAGGGGTACCAAGATATTGGTTAAACGACTAAATTATAGCAGTCTTTGTCAGCCTGGAGCTGTAATCCATCATCGTGACATTTCTATTTATCTTGATGAGGCCCACACTTCCGATACTGATGACCCTTTGTTTTTACTGGGGACAGGTACTCGGTAATACCTTCCGATTTTTTGGAGCCCCGCGAGTTGAATGACGATGCCCGTTTTTTATATATGTATGTCTCTACGCATATTGTAACGTGAAAATCAGTGCATATTTTGATAGCAAAATACGAAAAGTGAAGAATTCTTAGAGTTTTCAATATTTGGATATCCAAATAACCATGTGATTAACTATTGTCTATGGAACAAAATGCAAGTTCACTTTATTTACTCAAAAAAAAATTAGCTTCACTCTTTAACCGTTTTATAAGATGTAAGAACTAAAGTACTTTAAATTGTCTAATTACAGAAAATGCTCCCTCCTGACGCCCTACCGGTTGAAACAAAGGAAGACGCAAAGAATAAATATATAGTGATGGTCTATCTGCCGATGAAGTTGATGAAAATGGTAAATATATAAAAACTTATTTTTTCAGGCTGCAGCTAATATTAAAATAATCCCATTCCCTTTACGACAACTCCTTTCTCCACTTTCTTCCGAACTCTGGAAGCGTTGATTTTTGAGTGGTGGTCTTAACTAATAAATATTAAATATTTAATTTCCTCTGGCGGGAATCGAACTAACAAAAATATCAAAAAAAATATTTATTCTATTACTTTTAATATAATATATCACACATTATATACATATAAAACGAAATATTGTCGATACATCGATGATTTACAATTCAACCGGCACGCAAAATTCAAAATGAATGAAAAACAAATTGACAAAACTAATAAATAAATCTATTTCGATTCAATAAAAAAAAAACAGGTTCAAAGAAAGTCACAAATTGACGTGAGTGAGTAAATATGAGGGTTGCCGGATCGAAACGGGAATACGGGCTATATAGAAACATCGTATTACCGAACAAACAGAAGTGTCAATCTATGGTCGAAGTTTACTCTGCCTGCTTTTACTGACTTCGCTTAAGTGGTTTAGAGGTATATGTGTACACTTTGTGAAAGGCTAACTGTGCGTGAGATTAAAAAACGACTTTGTTTTTTTTTTAATATGAACTAAATTATAGAATAGTCATTTAATATTTTTTTTCTATATAAAAGAACTGCTTACATTTTTTATTATAAATGTAGAATTTCAAAGTTAAAAAATTACATCCAATGGTGGGACAAGGATCAGATATTCGGTAGCTGAGGTTCCTGAGTAAAGAACCTCCTTAATACACTCTCTGTCTTAGACCATACTGCTGCTGCTTCCACTTTTCGATCCAACTTTCAAGCAATAAAATTCTTAAATATACAAAAGATCACAAGAACATACAAAATACCACAAAAGAAGGATAAATATTTTGTAATTTTAATCCATTTTCTTATTCTTTGAATCAGAATACCATTGTTTTATCCATTAATATGGATCACCAATACGCATTCTTTACTTTGTGTCAATTTGTTGAATGCAATTCTACTTTCAGTTTCGTTTAATTAATAATTTAACTTACGTATAAAAGTCAAGTAATACAGCTATATACGTGCATAGATGAAATACTTGCTTAATCTAGATAATACGAAGCTTATAAAATATATATGAGTTTAGGCCGATAAGTACATCTTGGACATTACAATTTTTAATTTCTGTATAGTAAATTTACACAATACCAAAATAGATAATAACTAATGTTTATTACATTTCAATGTAAAATTATCCTCATATTACTATTATGAATGTGATGTAAGTTTGTTTGTGACGCTTTCAAGCCAGAACTATTTAAATGATGTAGATATATTCTTAGATACAATGAAATAGACATACAATACCTTTTTATATGTATATATTATATAATCAAAAAAACATTTTTCAAAAAAATTTTGAACCGGCGAAGTTTGATCGTTTGATTGTATATTTTTCTTTTAATGTTACATACATTCAACAAAAACATTTATTGGAATTGCAATCTTCATATCGTACATATATTGTATTGGCCGAGGTACGCAGATATGAGTGTTGTGGGAACATAACGTCACAAGCAAAGTTTATAATTCCAGTCTTAATCAAAAGCTTTCTATCTGGCGGTCTGCGTTTGAAATCAAGCGTTGTGCTTGTTCAAAAGCTCCATAGGTCGCTGGAACAATGGATTTTATTACCGCACTATCAAGACAAATGAGAAATAGACAATATCCCTATTTACCTCTGTCTGACCCTCTGCCCTCCCGCAAAAGTGGCGCCTTCTTTCATCCAATCTGTTGCATTCAAACGAAAATAACTCATAAAATCAAAGGGATAAAAGTGAAAATTGCCAACGCAAATCGCTCAGTTCAAAACTCCGAGCCGTTTCTTTTACAATGTGTATGTCAACACATCGGATTGTGTGTTTTATTTCATTGTAAAAAAGGGATATTTCGCGTGGCGGTACAGTTCGCAGTGACGCCATTTTGAATTGATACCAGCGGTCAAAATTTATTGCGCATAAATGTACCTCTGGCTAACCCGGGAGTTAGAGGGGGTGGGAGTAGGCTTAAAAATCAGGGTGGGGGTGGAGGGGAAGTTTTTAGCGTTCGCAGCGTCGGCCTATTCGGGTGTTGATGGGTGGCAGGGACGAAATTTAAAAAAAATCCTCTTTTTTTTTTTTAATTGTCTTTTAATACGTTAATGATAACAAAACAAATGTTTGGCGTGGTGGTTAACGGGATGTTACGTGTAAACGTGTCCACTTTTCAGCATTTTTATGAGAAATCTGATTCTTCACTATTTATGAGCTCACTTGTTGATCTCATAGTTTTGAAAGTAAATCACTATACGTATTACTGAAAATACATATTTTATCCTATAATGTATTATTTTAAACATATAAACTCCTAGTTACAAAAAAAAAACTTATTAAATGATTGAGTACTCGCAAAAAATATCTTCTTTATTAATTAATTTTTAATTGTGAAATGACAATACCTAGCGGCGAGTGAGTTCAGCCATTCAATACACAATATTTTGAATTTAAGCGGAAATAAACAAAGAAATATATGTTGGCTACAAACATTATATGATAACTTAAGTTATTGTAAAACATAATTGTATTAAAAAATTACATTTTGCAACAATTGTAATAATTTTTTTATATTATAGTATTGAAAAGAAATTGAGTAAGTACACAACTGATACTTCAAATAGTATCGAAAGTATTCATCACAGTCACAATTAATAAAACCATACATAGGCCAATTATCTTAAACACAACATGACCAAAACTATATACAACGAAAAAAAAAATAGAAAAAAAAACCATCTAATATTTTTAAAAACATAATCCGTCCCTGCGGCGCGTTAACCCGCACCCTCTCGACCTCTACGCACGTCTCACTCGCACAAACTCCAAAAAGAACTCTCCGTCGCTTTTCACCCTTTGCTTAAATTATTTTGCCTCCATGGGACGATTGGACATATCTCTACTAAATTCTATTATATAAAAACAATACGTATTATCGTTGTATTACGGCTGCGTTTAGGCTTGAAGTGGAGAGATGAGCGAGAATTTCTCCAAAGTACCAGGTTCTTATCTGTTCGCCCATTAGATAAGGAATTAACTTTTATTTAGTTAAAAAATGGTAAAACCCTAACGTGATGGGGTAAGATTGTTTTTTGAGTGAAAACCAAAATGAAGGTTGGCCTTTTTCAAGTTGAATTGCCAGACGAGAAGTGAGTGTAAAGGCGGTGAACATTAAAATGGCTCATGGTTTGAGTTAGGGTGGAAGGTGGGGTGGAGGAGGGAGGGGATGAGTGTAGTCTGCTTACATTGATGTCGAAGACGCATAACTCGACCATCTCTCATTGGAGAAAGTCCTTGTAATGGATACTATGCTAAAATATTTAACGAAACAAATACTTAGTAGATTTTTACAAATTGTAAGGCAATTATAGAAATCACTTGAGGCCATCTTATTGTGGTGTAGCGGACGGTAGTGGGTTCAATTTCCACTTGGAGGAATTAATTTTTTAATACTTTCATTTCCTCGCTCTGGTAACAAGGGAAAGCGAAGAACAGAGTGCTTAACATACTAAGTTCCTTCTGTCTATCCTGCTATTTGTAAAAAATAGGCACGATACAAAAAATATTTTATAAATATTTTTATAGTTATGTTATGTATTGTATTCTTATAATAATATATTAACATACATACATACATACATACAAACGATAAGCACTAATGAATTAATTTATTTGCAAGCCCACTTCACCGTTAAATTAGGAATATTTTTAGACATTTCCTATAAACTCTCGATTCACATTTAATGTCACGGCAATAAATAGACAATTGATAACGGTTTGAAAATGGCGTGTTTTATGTGAATTTTGTGCAATTATAAAATTTGCTATAAATTAGAGGCAGCTGTTCACGGTGACTAAATTGTGCGGTCGGCATCCAAAAACCCACCCCCACAAAACGTAATTAAGTATTTTATATATATGTATAATATTTATAAAAAAGAAACTTGAAATTTTGAAAAAAAATGCTAGAATTAATGACAAGATATGAAAATACGCTTGACAGCAAATAAATGAAATCTGAAGTTACCAATAAGTGTTTGTTTGCTATAAAAAAATTACAAATTCTCAACACATAATATCTATAATATCTATATATGTCGACATTCAGTAATTGATCAATAGTAGCGCAATTGTACAGTGTCAGACAGACAGCGGTTGTGAATTCGATTCCTGTTCTAGGGAAGCATGCTATGTTAGAAAAAACGTGCAGCCGTTTTTTTTTTGAGTAATTAATTTTTCTATTTCTTGATATGAAAATAAACAGAAAATATGTTATAATTATACCCAAAACAAAACAGCGCCTACATATATATAAATACAATTTCTATATCCGTTCATTTAATCTATCAATTATATACTCTCGTACATATCAAATAATAAAATCAACAAATTTCCCATTCTACACTCATTTCATTACGCCCGGCAACAACCTGCAGGCGTATTTTAAAATAAAACTAACAATTTCAATAGAAAAACGTTAAAATCAATCACTTTAACACCCTGGGCTGAGTCCATTACTTAAAACCGGTTAAAAAAAACGTGGCTGTGAATCGGCCTCGCCAATTGCTAAAAATGAATGTGTCGCGGGCCTACATAATACTTGTGCTGTATGCACCAGGTAAATAAATAATTAATTTATTTACCTGTATTAATGCAAGTACTGACTGCTCCTGTCCCTACTCGGGGAACGGTCTTACCTGGTAGATCATGTGTGACGTTGAGCTCCGTCAATCAATATGTAATGTCTTGAAAATTGGGCGAAAAATTGGTAACGGAATGTCTTAACATTAAATATTTTTAATTAATTGTATTAATTTGTCAGTTGTACAATATATTTATTTGTATACCATTATAACTGACACTAAATTCTATTTTTTAACTGACAAAGTATCTATTAACAATTTAATGAATAAATGTGGCTTGTATCTCACAGCACAGCCTACCAACTCGATTCTATGATCACCATAAAAATTTCTATGAAATTGATTTAAAAGCAAAGAATTACCACATCTACATTAGACAATTAAATTGACGCATCAAATTATAAAATACCCGGTGTTATCGGATTACATAATACCGGGTATTTGTGATGGAGGTAGAACGAAATGGAACAAACCTCTACCGGTATCAGATGGGTGTAATTTTTCATTACATTACCATTGGATAGTCATGCGCGAGTGGAGATAAGCGGAGTAGGACCGTCACCCCGTACCACGCGACAGCGATGCTGGTTAACTGTCGTTTGAAACACGTTTTGAGCGACGGATCTGCTTGGTTTTTTTTTTCTTTTTATTAATGTTGTCTTCTTTTTTTTAAATTTTCTTTAAAGCTAGATATAGATAGCGCCTACAGACTTGATTTTTTAGTTTATTGATACTATTATAATATTTTCATATAGAACATTATACAGATCATATTTTTTTATATATAGAGAATTTGACACAAAAAAGTGATATATTATTTTATATATTGTTTTTATATAACTGTTTTTCTAGTATCCAATGTTAAACGTGATGTGTTTATACTCTACTAGTGTTGAACTCTTTACTCACATATAATAATTTCTTAATGAAATATATTTCCATGACTGTGTGCTATGACATACAAGTACGCTTAAAGAATATTTACTTTAACTAAATATTATTAAAACATATAATAAAAAAATATTTAAAAAAAAAACAAATAAAAATAATTATTTGGTTTAGCCAGATCGTAACTTGGTAGAGAGGATTGCGGGTGTAGAGTTCCCTTAGGAAATTAATAGTCGAGTTTCTGGATGGTTTCTGGGGGTCCCGACGAGGACGGACGGGTTCACGCCTTTCCCGTTAGGTGGCGTTGTCAACCTTTTTTTATAGAAGAAAAAAAATCATTTTAATGGTTAACAGAACTTACAATGTATAAGTTCTTAATTATAATTTTTAGTCGCTTATATCGCTGAGTTTTAACTATAATAACATTTAAATTAATCTAATAATTAATCTGATTTATCTTAGCTGGTACGATTTCTACTTGAGGAAATAAAATATTAAATATTTTCATTTCTGCCGTACCACTCAACACAATGCCTCCAGAATTTAGTGGAAAGTGGTAAAGACATCAAGAACTCGCCGGAAAGAAGGGAACGGAAGTGTCTTAATGGGAATGATTTTAACATTATGTGTAGTATATTAACTGTTTTATAACTAATTTAATTTAATTAGTTAATCCTCTAAATTCCCAACTATCTTAATCAAAATATTTATATACTTCCTCAGCTCTTCTAATATTAACAATCCAAAAACTAACACATCCAAATACTAAGTGCTTTATTACAAGAGTAAAATCGTTTCGCTTCGGAGATTGCTATAATTGAAGCTGGCAACATTCTAACGGCGGACTGGCTGCTGAAGTTAAATATTAACGTGAAACAGCAAAAACAACTACGGAATTAATATTTAGAAATATACAAAATTTTGGATTACTAATATACTCCCAGACTTGAAAATGAAATTTTCGCTTGTAGTTTATATCTAGTGGGGAATGATTTGGATGCCTTTTAGAGGTTACGTTGAATTTGTTCTGAAAATATTAATCGCGTGCACTCTATTCACGCTGTATCCCGCACACAGCAGGGTAGGCAGAGGGAATTATTAATATTTTATTATATTTTATTATTACCAAAATAGCTGTCTCTATATACCTTTTAAAACATAAAACACACTCACTAAGCCAAAGCACATAGAGTTCTAAACTATTAAAATATAAAGTTATTCATATAGGCTAGTAACGCACTCAATTAGAAAGTTGAGTTCGAAGTTAAAACCACCCATATATATCCATTAGGCGCAAAATATGAGCAAAGTGGAAAGTTAGACAGCGCTATCCTTTGGTGGCTATAATTTATGTGCAGGCAACTTATGCGGTGTACTGTCCGCAGAAAAGCTCAAGAGGACAGTTTAGTTGGCTAGTTTAATATGACGATGTGTATTTAAATACACCCTCTATGTACTTACAATCTACATTGTTGGCCATTGTGGTGCTCTGGGAAAGTGTCTGCAAGTAGAGGACGTATTATTTCGACACTAGATCACTGTACCTACTTGGATATGTGTGGAATAAAGCGTGAAAAAAAAACAGAGAAGCAAACATATTAATTTCTATAATTATTTCAGTTTCACGCTGTATCCCGCACACAGCAGGGTAGGCAGAGGGAACCTCGGTGTTAAGACACTCAGTTCCTCACTTTCTGCCGAATTCTGGAGGCATTGCGTGTTAAGTGGCAGAACTCAATGCCGCGCCTTGCCTCGACACCAGAGCGAAGAAAAATGGAAATATAAACGTAAAGAAATATTTCACTTCCTCGAGTGGTAATTGAACGCACAACCGTCGCGTTTACGCGGGACACCCTTGTGCCACTGCGCCACTGTAATGTCTTAAAGGATTGTAATTCCAATAAGATTGAATTTCCTATCGCTACACAAACATTGCTTGAGTGTGCGGCGAGCGTTAATTTTACAAAAGTTCCAATTCTCAGTTATATTAAATTGGTTTTATCTATTTTGTGGAGTAATGTAATTATAATATATCCCCCTGTATTTAATTAAGTTATTTAAAATATGACGTTATATGTAGGTATTATCTACTCGTAATCTAAGTTCCAAAGAGAGCAGCTATCAATCAAGACTTTTCTTGATAATTCTTTAAGAATGCACTAAATATTTTATCCTTATAAAAAATATTTTAAGATAGCTGCCACAGTTATATCATGTCCAATAAAATTGAGTAATACTTAACTGTAGATGTAAGTTCAACCACATATATTTTACATTGAGCTATGATTTATTTATGTTAAAAATTAATATAAAAACTTCAAATACCTTGATCCTCCTTTAATTTTTATAAAAAAAAATACACAGAATGAAGCTCCGCCTCAACTTAATTGTGTTAATATTTATTAAAATTTGGAATTTTATGTAAAATGAAGGCAAGTATAATAAACCCATAGGACCTCGCTCGCGTCCGTAGTCCTTGAAATAACAAAAACAATTCCTTTCTAAAAACATGTAAAAACCCAAAGGCTAAAAAGTTGTCCTTATTTGAATTTTCATTAAAACTTTCTCCCGTCAGGAACAAAGAACATTTATATTAAAAAAGTCGGACCGCGGCCAGATAAATATCAGTAGTCTCGAGAGCGAACCCAAAATTTAACTTCGCACAGTGAGGTATGCAACAGAAGCGATACATACTCGTAGGTCACATATGAAATTAAATAACTTTTATGAGAATAATCCTTACAATAAAATAGTAACTTGAATTAAGTAATTCTAAGCATCGAATCAAATTTAAACTATACATAGTTCAAAGCACGACAAGACTTTAATATGGTGAGAATTTTTTAAGCTCTATATATTTAGATTCCATTAATTTTTATAATAATGCTTCGAATATATATTATAAGTACAATTTACAATCATAATCAACAAGGTAAAGCGTTTGAGTTGCGACACTCGACACGCAATACCTCAAAACACAAATGTAAATAAATATTTCACTTCCTCGAGTGGGGATCGAACCCACAAATGTCGCGTTACAGTCACACCCTTGTGAAGCTGCTACTCATCAACAGACTAGTACAGCTTTAAGCTTAAATTTTCGTAGATACTCGTTACTACTATTTTCTTAGATTCCTATTATAATCTAAAAAATTATCTCCATATAGCATCTTATTTTTTTTTTAATTTTCCATGCGTTATTCAATAAAAATCATTAAAAAGGTAAACACGTTGCTTATCAATAGGTATGGGTGTCGATACAACCAGGAGGCAAGCGTTACTTCCTGCTCGCGTTCAAAGTGCAAAGCACTGTGACAAAGAATGGAAAGTGTCACACCCATAAAGCTTTTAAGGATTAAAAAATACAGATTAATACCAACTGGTCAGTCTAAAATGTTTTATAGTCTGTGGAGCGCCCAACTCATTACGAGCAGAACCACAAGACCGTTTCAACTTCCATCGCGCTTCCACTCCTAGTGCCACCAATCACACCTAAGAGCTCCGTACAAAATGTTACAATTACAACTTTATAATATTTTTTTTTACCCATAACTGAAGCCATTGTAGTCCAGTGGGTGCGTTTAACTGTAAGCAAGATAGTTATAGATTTGACTCCTGCTCGATAAAACTAATATTTTCAGTTTCTCTCTGTGCTAAGACAAAGAGAGGCGTTAAATTCCACTAGTCAGCATACGAGAGATCGGGTGAAAAGCTATTAATAGGTGAAATATATTTGGTAATTTACTTCCCTAATATTTTAAAATATCAAGGGAGTAAATTAAAATTCAGATTTTTGTATAAGCAGATTAGGAAATATAACTTAAAAACGATTTTTTAATATAACTTAATATCAAAAATAATTTCACATAATAAAAATTTTTCCTTTACAACTATTACTACAAATAGATACATAGTAACTAAATATTTAACTACTCTACGACAAACCTACATACAATAATACCTATATCACTATGGATTTGTATTGCAGTCATACATCTACATACAAATATATGCGAAATGTCTTTAGTAGTGCTATTCGAATCCAATCTCCATGCATCAGGGTGTTGATTGACGATCACAATCTGATAATTAAATTGTTCACCCCTTGTAATTCCTCAGATTTAAGATGACTTTCCACGTTTCCGGTGGAATTGGTAGTGGCGTTACCTTCGTCTATTTTGACATTGTAAATGAAAGATGTTTTAATGCATTTACATTTATAATATTTCAACGCAGCTTCCGTTTTTAGTGGATGTTTCTAGCTATAGATAGTGTCGATTCACTCCGTTCTATTTAATTTAGTCTATAAAACACTTAAGAAGTCACTGTGCATTTGATTGTGCAAATAAATAATAAATAGTGAGCGAGAGGGTAGGCAGGAGGAACGAAGTTTTACTTGGTTAGGCTATTGCCTTGGTGCCAGAGCAAATGAAAATATTGACACATAATATTTCATTCCCCTGAGTGGAGATCGAACTCACAGCCGTCGCGTTACAGTCACACAATTGTGCCTCTGCGTCACGACTGGCCAATATATAATGAATATAATAATACTAGTATTACATAACCTGTCTATTTCAAAACCTAATACAAAAACGGAAGGTATCTACAGAAAAATTCGAAGGACCACAAAAGAGAACATAATTTAGTTAATTAATCAGCAGTACTACAGGCCCACTTCATTAAAATATGTTGACGCAGACCAAATAAAGAGGGTAGTATTTGTTGAAACTCCTCAGGCAAGTGTGTAAATACGAGGAATACATTATCATCCCATTTTGTATACTTACGTTCGTGATTTTGAAATGGGTCTGTGAGGTCCTTGAAGGGATAGGCAGAAGCTGTTCTATAGTTTTTTCATCTAAAAAAGAGAAAGAAGATGTTTTTTTTTAATTTCTTTATTTGCCAAAGTTGCGTAATTAGAGAGAAAAAGAGAGAGATCACTTTACGCTGTTTGAAAAGGTAAGTACTGCGTGTTAAATAGCGAAAATCAACGCCACGTTTTGCCTGACACCCGAACGAATAATTAAAAAAAAATTAAATATTTCATTTCCCAAGTAGAAATCGAACCCTCGATCGTCGCCTCTACAATCACACGCTTGTGCTCCTGCACGACGACTGGCCTCAATTGAAATAATATTACACTAAATATGTGTTGTGTGTCCATCTCAATATTATGGGGTACTAATGTCAACAGACGAGAGGTCTGACCAAATATGAAGATGTCAAATATTTGTAATAGCTTTCTAAAAATGAAACACAAATGTTCTTTATTAAATTATACATAAGAGCATGTATTTTTACTTAGAGTGTTATCTGTGTGTAAGTAAAGAAAATAGGATATTTTTTCAAAAAATAAATTATATTTATTTTAGTAAACATAAAAACATAATTATCAAATATATTTAAAAAAATAAATTAGGTATTTTTAAAGACAAACTCACAAAACAAACGTGATATCGTTTGGAATTTGTGAAAATTCATAAAATTAAGTGCCCCTTGAACCTTTCCACTGGCAAAATTAAAATTCTCAAACCATTCGCTCTTGGAAAAAGATATATTAGGGTGTTCTTTCATCTTCCCTCCGGGCTAGCCTTAGTCGTTTGTGGCGTACGGTGGGCGACAGTTATGTGTTTCCACAATACGTAGAGCATAAAGGCGAAAATGTCTTAATTTGTATGTTATTGCGTAGCCCACCGTACGCGGGGTAATACGGAGCTGCGGCAGTTATTTATGGTCCTCACGGGTACGCTCAAGTACCCGGTGATCGAACTTTTACATAAGAAGAATGTGAAATGGACTTTTTTTTAGTATTAATATAAATAGTGCTTATGTATAAAATGTTATATATTATATGCTTTATATATATATATATATATATATATATTAGACGTGGTTTGTGCTCCGATTCTATCTATGATCGTTGGTTTAAATTCATTTTACGATAATTTCTGTTACCAGTTAACCAGATTGAACAAATATCTCTCTTAGCGCTTTATCAAATAAAAATAAAATAAAAATAAATTAACTTCACGCTGTATCCCGCACACAGCAGGGTGGGCAGAGGGAAGCTCGTGTTTAGACACTCCGTTTCCCACTTTCTGCCGAATTCTGGAGGCATTGCGTGTTGAGTGGCAGACACTGAAATTAAAATAATTTAAATATAATCATGTCTTCTAGTGGAAATAGAGTCCACAAAAAAGACGTATGTATACATATGTATATGTACATATGTAATTCGCTACTATTGCGTACGTGAATAGGTCAAATTATTTGTAGAATGTGAAATGGAAAAAATAAATTTCATATAATTACTCTAATCATAACATATCCATTGTCCGATCACCTCAACGATCCAGAGAGTTATATAAATATAGACGCGTAGTTACAGAAACCTAGTGTTAAGATATTCCGTTTTCCACTTTCCGTCGAAATTCGATTCGCTATATTTTGAGTGGAAAATGTAAATAACTAACTCATTTAAAGTTGGACCACTAAGGACTCCATGGATCAATTAAAAAATGTAATCGAATAACTATAATTTTATAGTAATTTTAAAACTTTTTTAGATGTGCAATAAACTTTATATTTAAAGTATTATACAAGAGAAAGTATTTGAGATAATTTACATACCAAAGCAAAAGCCATTTAGAATCAATAAACCAGTTCAGAATACTAAACATTTTCACGCTTGTTATATAATCTGTACGTAATTGTATTTAACTAAGCTCGTTTAAATTAATGTACATATTAAGATAATATTTGCTTTAATAATATCCAATGGTAACATTTATTTATTATTGATATTTTTTTTCAACTTGTAGCCCTCTGTCTACCCTGCTCGTAGTGTCAAGACACTCTCTTCGCCAAATTCTTTGACAAAGGCATTGCGTGTTGAGTGATGGAACTTAACTCCACGTTTTGCCTTAATACTAGAGAGAAGAAGAAATTATTTATCAAATGTTTATGTAATTTCTTCAATTTATCACCTTTACAGTCGCACGCTTGTGTTCCGACTGGCTTCAGATGTATTATTGACTTGATGAATTTATAATTTTTTTTTAATATCAGGGTTAGGAGGGCTTGGTGTTAACGATACTTCGTTCGTTCACTCCACATCCTGTCGAATTTTGAGACTCCAAAGTACAAGAAAACATAATGACAAACAGTGTGACACCTCCCCATGAGAGCCTCAGTAGCATATACTATTTTTCTTAGATCAAAGCTTCACGCTGTATCCCGCTCACAGCAGGATAGGCATCTAGTGTTAATATACTCCGTTCTCCAATTGGAGAATTATAATTAAAATATATTACTTTGCTAAATTAAAGAAATAATAAAATTAAAAGCTGACAGAGTGAAACACTCACGTGTTTGTAGGTCCGAGAAAATGTGTCGCCATATTAACGTGCTAGTCTTTGTGAAAAAGTTCATATGCGACCTCGACGTTTTGACGAGCCTGACTTTAAAAATGATACTAATTCAGTACATTTTATAGGTTACTCGCGGAAATGTATATTTAAATTTGAAAATCTATTTATCTGTATTTAATTATAATTTTATTATTTTGTTATTACACAATGAATATTTTGAATATAATTTGTAAAAATATAATGAGTATTAATTAATAGAAATATATCTATATCTACTTAGGATAAATTACAGGAAAAAACGACCAATCAAAATCTTTTTTAAAAAATATCCATAAAAGTTAACAAATCAGGGCGCAGGGGCACAAGTATGATTATAACGCAACTGTTGTGGGTTGCATTCTTACTCAGAGGACTGAATTTTTCCAATAATATTTTAATTTCTTCGCTCTGGTTCTAAAGCATAAGCGAGGCTTTAGTTTCGCCACTCTATACACAATGCCTCGAATTCGATGAAGAGTAGAGAACTGAGTGTCTTAATACTGAGCTCTCTGCCTATCCTGCTATATACGGGATACAGCGTGAAGTTGGAAAAAAAATCTACAAATCGTTATCGCTGTTGCATTGCACCTAAAAAAGTAGCCATGAGGTGACACATAATACCTCAATAACGCGATTGTGTCAACGAATGCGAGGCTCTTTTATGCTCGCACTGCCGACATAGCTTGCGCGATCAGCCGAAATATAGCTGGTTTTATAAGATTCCACTTTATGAGGTTTTATTTAATTTTATATTTTGTTATTTAAATATTTAATACCGTAGTCCACCTTGTATTATGTGTTATTTTGTATTGGTATATTAGATTGAGTCTAGTCTATAAAGGCAAAGCGTAGCGTTGAGAGCTTCAATAATTCGACGGACAGTGAGAAACGGAGTGTCATAACACTAAATTTACCCTGCCTACCCTTCTGTGCGCGGATTATAGCGTGCAGCTTAATTCATTTTAATTTTTATCTCTTGGAATACTATCGATAATATCTATTCTCTCAATCAGTAATACAAAATGACCACATCATATATATATATATATATATATATATATATATATATAGACCATGACCATAAACAGACTATTTCATAATTTGCATCCCAACCTTATTCAAATCCAAATTTATTTCACGAGCATGTCTGACATGAATTGTGGCAACGAGGGATAATTGATAATTTCCGTTACGAGAGGCTTTTTCGTAGACAAAAGGAATACTAAACAAACAAAGGGATCCGTACGACGACAGGTTCCGTCAGGGTACCGCACGTCATATGCTCATTATAACTTCGAATTAAATGTCTACAACTAAATTTAGTACATTGTATGCGGCTTTATAACACTTACCTACATATTCTACCACATAGTCTACAAACATTATAAATAGTTCTTTAGGTACGTAAAGACATGACAGGGTTCCAGTGTTTGCTTCTGTCATCACACAGTTACATCATTACTGGCCTCTATTATGGTCTATTTTTTTGTTATTACTTTTTCTAATATTAAGTACTTTTTTTACTTTTTTTTAATATTTAAAAATTTACTAGTAATAAAAAACTGTGTGTGGCTCCCACTGGAGAAAATTAAATATTTAATATTTCATTTCCTCGTTTTGCTAACGAGGGAAAGCGCGGCGTTGAGCTTCGCAACTCAAAACGTAATGCCTTCAGACAATGGGGAACGGAAATATCTTTATGGGAACGAAGTGTCTCACATAGGTAGGTATAGGTTTCCAGGTTCTCTCCGGCTTACCCGGCCATACAACAAAAAGCTGAAAAAAAATCACTCAGTAATGACGAACAGACACTATTCAACAAACAACTATTCTAACATCACTTTATATATAGACAAAATATACCGAAATATAGATAGATATATAAAACATAGAAGGGTAGTAACGATTTATTTTCGATCTGTCTCGTATGTTCCGCGGCTCCTAATGAGACCGGAGGACAGTTTCAATTACGCAGCTGCTTTTTGTACAACTCCATGTTGTCAGGTGGGATTGCTTAGTTCCCCCGCTTTGCCTGCGCCTGCCTGTCTGACTTTAAACGTGTTTATATATATTACTAAAATTCTTAGCATATAGATATATCTAATATATTTGAAATACTTATTTCTACGCAATTTCTGCCTAAATTCCAAGCATTGTGTGTTGAGAGACGGTATTTGATAAAAGAGAGTCTAAGATATTTTTTTTTATAAATAACATATCATATAATACATTATATTAATTATATTAAAACTAATTTTAATAAAATAAAAATTAATATAACTATTAAAAGTATATATTAAAATATCTAATTGGAAATTTGATTTTTTTTTCCAACTAGAATACACTCGCAAAACTACGAAGGTGTTTTAAATGTAATGAGAATTTATCATATAGGATCCTAGGAACCTAGTGTTAAGACTCTCACTCCGTTGTTTAGTTTACGCCAAATTTTCGAAAAATTGCATTTTAAGTGGCAGAACTCAACAACACTGTTCCTCAACCTACCGATGGGGGAAAGGAATTATATATAAACATTCCCCCTTATCAAGATTGAACTCACTAACACTACATTTACATTAAAATGCTGCCCCACTGTACCACGACCGAACCGAATCGAACACCTATAATCTTTTAGAAACTCTCAATTCGCTTGGCCAAGCAAATTCCTAAAAGGTATAAGATGAATAAATACCCTTTATTTGTATTACGCTGCGTCCAATTAAATCTATTCACGTGTAATCTAGAACATCTGAGCCCGGAGCGATAAACCTTAATTATGTACGGGGGGTTCCTGAGAGACATGGTGGCTTTTTGCCACTCGCATATAAAATTGTTAAATTTCATCGTTTTCTTTGAATATATAAATTAATAGTGAGGGTTTTCTTGTATTATTAGCACTCTGCTATATGCGGGGTACAGTGTGAAGCTGAAAGGCAGAGGGAATCTAGTGTCAAGACGCTCCGTTCCCCGCTTTCCGAACTCAATTCTTTTGTTATTTAAAAAAGTCTCTATAAAGCGTTAAATATAACTTGTAATATTATTAGGTATTTCAAAGAAACTATAGAATGAATTTTAATATTGAAGGTTATAAGTTTCTATGTATGTAACAAAAAGTAAGATTTTTTAGTAGTTTATAATTTTAATTTTTTAATTTTTATAACGTGACACATGTCTGACGCGACAGGTTGTGAGTTCGATTCCCACTAGAGGGAAGTATATGAATATTATTTTATTTCTACTGTCTGGTATCGAGGTAAAACGCAGCGTTGAGTTCCGCGACTCAACGCGCAATGCCTCCAGAATTCGTAAAGTGGAGAGTGGAGTGTCTTAATTAACATTAGACTCCCTCTGCCTACCCTGTTATATGCAGGATATATATTGAAACTAATATAAAAAAAGTATTTTAATTATGTTTTATAATTTTTTAAGCTACTTTTAGCAAAAATCTCTCATGTCATTAATATATCTTTTCTCTGACGCTGCAAGAGCGTTAAGTCTCCGTTAAGACGTGAATAAATACACACTATTTATCCTGTGGACCATCCAATTTAATCTGTTCGTGTAATCTAGAAGCATCTGAGCTCAGACTATGTACTCGTAGCAAATTATTTATGGCAATCCTTTGTTACGCTTTGTTTTTTTAATTATATAATAATATAATCATTGTATGTTTTTGTTTTCAGCTTCACGCTGTAACCTCAGTGTTAAGACACTCCGTTCCCCACTTTCTGCCAAATTCTGGAGGCATTGCGTGTTGAATGGCAGAACTGAACGCTGCGCTTTGCCTCGACACCAGAGCGAAGAAAAATGTAAATATACGTAAAGAAATATTTGAGCGGGAATCGAATCCACAACCGTTGCGTTTACGGGCAGCACCCTTGACCACTGCGCCACGACGGCCTTGTATCATGTTTAAATTAAAATTAATTAAATAAATTTATTTTCTTTACAATATGTGATGTAAGAAAAACTCATATTAGTTGCTGTTCTCATATTATTGTATGCAATGAAAATATTTCTTTCCTCCAAAAGAAATCGAACACCCAACCCTCGCCCAGTATATGCACGTACTATTTTTTTTATTACAAATGTAAAGTTAAGATTATCATAAATTAAGCATTTTTAAAAATACTTACTTATATATAAACAAAATTGTTACAAAAATGTAAGAGTATAATAATTGATATTAAGATATTACAATACACCACTAATAATTAAACATAATAGTCTATGCAATTGCTTAAATATATTAAAATTATGACGAAGGACCAAATCCAAATTAGAATATCAATAAGTGTCAACCGTCTGTCTGTCCGTAAATATTTAAGGTGCCTCTCTGAGACTCATATGTACCTATATTTAGTTCCACACGCCGACGTAACTAATATTTTATTCACTTCTTTAAAATATAGTATTAGTTTCTTTGAATGTTACTCAATTTTTGGTTTATTATAATAGTAACCTAGTGTTGACACTCCGCATTGCAAGAAAATACCGAATTTTGTCCTGTGTCTCTAAATTATCTCTGATTCTCTGCCTACCATTATATACCCTCGATACGAGTAAATGCCCAAAGATCGAGTAAGACTATGTTTATTCTAAGACTTAAAATAACACATGATTGCACATAATATGCGCGTTTTGAAAAAATAATAAATAGAAAAATATACTCTCTTTTGTTACCTGTACACATACATAAGCGATACAGCCTGTCGTAACAGTAGCATAAAAATTTAAGTCTGCCTTAAGTTTAAACCGTGGTTTATTCCAAGCTTATCCTTAGATATTGTAAAAT
The DNA here is from genome assembly GCA_037355905.1 of Heliconius aoede. NCBI lineage: Eukaryota > Metazoa > Arthropoda > Insecta > Lepidoptera > Nymphalidae > Heliconius > Heliconius aoede. Next base: position 906,920 of record JBAIZZ010000116.1, on the reverse strand, counting down.
GTTATAAATACTGGACATATTTTATTTCAGAAGACGGAGCTTACCATAATAGGCTAGGGCTCGACTGCAAAAAAAGTATATGTCAAGAACAACTTCAATAATTATAATATGTTTCTAAATAAAAAAAATATACAGCACAATTGTATTATGTTATTGTAATCTAGTATTTCTCATTACATTTTAGTAAATTCTTAATTATATTCGGCCTTTTTAAAAGGAAAGGTTTGATGAAAGGATTTCACTGGATTCAAAAGTTAGACACAAGAAAATGTCATAGCGAATAATATATATAATAGTTTAAATAAACTTTCAATATTACAAAAAGTTTGAAAAAATACAGTCATAGTCTTGAAGTAATATAGTGTTAGGACACTACGTTTCATACTTATCGCGTTTCATAAATATACTTAATATTTATATTTTGAACCGTTATCCTCTATTTTTCTTTCATTGTACTGAAAATGAAAGAAGATAATTTTAAAAGCCGACACTCGCACTATAGTATATTCTTATGAAAGCAGAATATATTCGCAACTCTAATCCTTCTGTTATGGTTCGTTATAATACTTACATTACTTCACGTTGTTGTTAAACAGAAAATATAACTTAAACGCTGCTTGCGCTTAAAAGTCTTCTTATTAGATTCTTAAAGTGAACTTTATAAACATTATATGTAATTTTATGTGACTATACATAATATAGATTTTTAGGACTTATTTATATATGCTAAGTACATATAAATATGTATAGGTTTATTTATACATGCCCGGTATATTATAGGTCAGTAGTGGCGCAGTGGCACAAGTATGACACTGTTAATGCGATTGGTTGTGGGTTCGATCCCTCCTCGAGGAAATGAAATATTTATTTAAATTCATATTTTCATTTAATCTGCCTACCCTGCTGTGTGCGGGATACAGCGTGAAGCTGATAAAAAGTTTAATATGATATATATGAAAAGGAATATGATAAAACTGTGATTGTTAAAATTTATAAAACTCAATAACAATAAAGACATTTATTTGTTTCACTGTCTGCAAAGGTTTTTTATATTTCTAAAACAAATTACAAAAATATTTCTTATAATAAAATTTAATTATTCATTTTAACACATCAAACAAAATATTAATAATAGTTTAATATAGTAAGTTTTAGATAACTAAAATGGATATTCTCGTATCTATTTATGTGATTCCTCAGAGCGCACTGAGATGCAGCTTATATAGAATTTGACAGATCGCGGCCCTCCCCCTACGCTGTGACGATTCCACACAACGCAGACTTTCAAGTGAATACAAAAGAAAATCATTATTATTATCAAAAATAATATTTTGCTATATTATTGTAAAAAATGGCAACATATATAAAAAAGAGGATTTTAAATTTCTCAGTGTAAAAATTTTATAACATTTTCACCTAATAACTATATTATATTATCCAGGAAAAAAATATTTTTTCCTATAATATACAATATTAAATAACATTATATTCTCTCCATATAAATTAAACCTTTTTAGGCCTTTCAACTAACACAAAGTGTCTAAACACTATGTTCTTCTACCCACCCTCGTTGTGAAGATAAAAAATCACCAAAACTATTCACCACATGCCGTATCTATTACAACAAGAAGCCCCGCCTAAGCTTTTAGACTTGCACCGTTAGCTTCTAAACTTTAAGCCCGCCTCATATATAATTCCGGGGCAAGCTTTTGTTCCGGTGGGAAATAGCCGAGAGTTTCACATTAAATAATTTATCCGGCCAAACCAACGGTAGCCTTAAATCCGTTAGATTCAACTATTAGATACATATTATTCAAATTGAATTAGTTTTGATTTAGAACCTAGTTTAACTGACTACTAATTAAGTGGTTTTATTGAGTGTTAACGTTAATTTGCAACATTTTGGCGGCAAATGTCATTTGACGTTTGTAGTTCCAATATGGTGTCAAAAACTTTTAACGTTTTGTTTTTACTTTTTTGGTGAGTTTTTTTTAATATATTTTTTATTTTGTGAGGCTTATTGATGTAGGAAGACTTTTTAACCGGATATAAATAAATATTTTTCTTTCTTTTTCTCTCTTATTTGAAATTTTTAATTTAATTGTTGTTGAGTTTAAGTTAACTAAATAAGTCTATGTATTTATTATTTTAATTACCTGGCTCTTGTGACAAGATAAAGCGTTAATGTATAGGGAAATTGGGAACAGAGTGTTTTAACTCTTAACACAAGGTTTCCTTTGCTGTAAAAAACAAACATACTCATACATCACTTCGATTCAATTACATATCGCTTTTTATTAAGGAGTTTTCTAATCTAATAAAAAATAATATTCGGCTAAAGCCAAATCAGATTCTAATAAGAACATTTTAACCAACGTTCTACTCTATATAAAGTGCCCATTTCCATAATTACACTAAGTAAATTAATTCGGACAGTAGTATGTGAGCTTTACACTGTGAATATTCAATCAAAAACTAAGCAGTTTTTGGAGCTATTTTCTGGATATTATATTATTTACTATTAGACAAAGTTTTAGATAGTTAACAGAGAAGTTGAGAGAAACATTTTATTTGTATTTGCATTCTTCCCAAAACGAGCAATGAAAATAATTTATTTCTACGATTTAAAGGGCATCGAACCCATAACCGTCGTTTACAGTCAGAAAACATGCTGTTGCGCCATACCACGTCTTATTACAACAATTAAGTTAAGGAGTGTAGAACGAGTTTAGTCTTTTAAAATCTCAACTGCAAAATAAATCTGCAAGAAATATTTTAATTTTAATTATAGGGAATTTTAATTGTAAATCACATAATATACACAAATTCTAAAATTACCGAACGAAATCCAGAAAGCGTTTACAGTTCAGTCAGCAATTAATTCTTTGTACAAACAGTATGTAGTCGGCCCAATTATTCGTAACTCGAACTTAGCCAAAAATGTAAACTGCCGGAGCTTCGGCCTCGATTGAATCAATTTAAACTTCCAAATTTCATCTGAGGGCCGCTGGTTCCTCCCTAATTATACCTACGAAAGGACCGACCGTAAAGAGACAAATTTATATTTGCTACGGAAATTTTAAATCACAAAACAATTTTGAAACTTAACTTTATAAATATAAGGTACGTTTTAGTCAAATTTAAATTATTTTATAAGTATTCTAAAGTTTGTAGAGGCACAATCATCTGGCGGGCGGGGGATAAGGGTATCCAAAATGGCGTCGGTAAGTTTCCTTCGGTTATATTAATTAAATCTTCGTAATTTATGAGTGGATTGTGCCATGTGTTTTTGATGAGATTTATGGTTTTTGTAATATCAATTTGATATTAGACGGCTTAGATTATATAAGAATTTATATATTTTTATTCGAAAATGTACTGAAATATTATGATAAAATTATCTGCTGAAACGCAGCGTTGAGTTCCGGCACTCAACACGCAGTGATTACACACACGCAGTGATGACACGCTATAGGATTCAGCTGAAAGTGGGGTATGGAGTGTGTTAACACTATGATCCCTCTGCCTAACCTGCTATTTGTGGAATTCAGTGTAATCTAAATATATATATATATACATACATACACGCAATATATATACATATGTAGATTATAATTAGGTATATACGAGTTCAATAATGACTTCTGGAAGCGATATTTTGCAAAGAAAGAAAAATTTTGTAGGTCTTATTTTTTTATTCATGTAAAAAAAATTAAAAACCTATACAATCATATATTTCAAAAGTAACTAAAATAAAATATTGTAGTAACATTTAATACGCTTACCCTTATAATGTGCTTACCTGACCCAACCTCTTCGGCCTGACCGGTATAAAAAAATTAGGGCAACCCTCCACCCCGTGATAATTCACCGCGCACGTGTGACCCTTGAGAAAAATAGCTGGTAAAAGAGACAAGATTTAAATGCCCCAGTTTTAGGGTTGTGTAGGTACTATATGTAAAAATATACGCTGATTTGATACCATCAGTCTTCTTCTTTGCCTAAAAAAAGTAGCTATATAAATAGAGTAACTGAAAATATGTAAAATTCCTAGTAATTAATGAAAATAGTGTAATTATTAGTAGTTTCTTATCATATTAAATGCCTTAGAAAAAGATATCTGTGAGAATCTCGTCTTAAAACACTCCGTTCTCCACTTTCCACCTATTTTTTAAACGAAAAAACAAAAATAAACTACCAATTTTAAAATTACAAAAACCAAAAAAAAAGGAAAAAAATCCTTAATTTAGCAAAAAGTAAGCACCCTTATACGTGGCGTCGTTAATCTAGCCAAATGTACCGAACCCTGGACCGTTTGATGTTTTATCTCGCAGGGCTCACAAAAACTTTGTTTATTTAATCCCAACGCGCGGATAGGCTGGGCTTTTGAACTGTTATGCGAAGCTTTTCTATAACGTTAAAGGTAAATCGTTTCGAAAAATTTTAAATGATTGAACTAAATTTGGGTTGATGTGGTCTGTGGGCAAAGGCGTTTTGTATGTAACAATCTAGATACGACAGTGTATTTGATAGTTGTTTATTTGGTAGTATTTTATTCTGAAATGGAAATAAAGATGAATAGTAAACTTTCAACATAAAAATTTAAAACAAATATTAAAGAAAATTTTCGTCTCTCAACATCGCGCTTTGCCTTGTCACCAGAACTAAGAAATATAAATATTCTATTCTCCGAGTGAGAATCAAACCCACAACCGTCGCATTACAGTCACGTCCTCGCGCCCCAACACCACGACGGCCTCCAGCTTTACGAAAGAAACTACTTATTAATTCACTATTATCTATATTTTTTCAAATTTTACCTGTCTCACAAGAAATTATTATAATAGCCTACAAGCACGTGAAGTGGGCTCTAAATCAAATTAACCGATCACTTGTGCCCAGTCCAAGGTAAGAGTCCAAGGTAAGAGGCATCGAAGATGTCAGGTGTCTCATACACGGTCAGTTGAAGTGCCCCCCTAATTATCGTTTGCTGTGAATGGTTTTGTATGTATGTCATGTCTATTAAATACGCGTACATAAATATGTGCCTCTAGATGGAGGCAAAAAAATGTACAAAATTAAACAAATAGTAAAAAATAGAAAATATCTACCTACATATTACATGCTAAAAGTAATTATAATTTAAGATTTTAATTACTTCATACTAAAGGTATTCAAAATTGAAATAAAATTTTATTTATTTAAGAATTATTATTATAATAATAAGTATCTCCCATTCTCCACTTTGCGCCGAGGCATTGCGCTGTGAGGGGCGTAACTCAACGCCGAGCTTTGCCTCTACACCACAGTGAAGAAATGGAAATATAAATTTAAATAAATATTTCACTTCCTCGAGTGGGGATCGAACCCACAACCAATCGATTCGACAATCACACCTATTCAACAACAACAGTAGTATCGTAAACAAATGTCTAAATAAAAGCGCAAATGCATTTAAAGTGCATAGTCTACGGAAGACGCTCCTCTGCCGCCATTGTGCGCCATAACACTCAGCCGTTTGATTATCAATGTGGCCGTTTCGTCGTTTTTATGAACATAACTCCTAAACTTTGGAATATTTTATGCTTTTGATTTGAATACCACAGAGTATGTACCTGTATAAAATATATAATAAATCTATAAATAATATATCTATATATCTTATATTCTACACTAATCAAGTCATTTAAGTGTTCTACATGTTTTTAACAAGCTGTATTCCGGGTGTAACAGGCTAGGCAGAGGATTCCTAGTGTTAAATAACACTCCACTCTCCTTTCTCCGCAGAATATCGAATTGAGAATTGAGTTCCGTCACTCAACACGCAACGCCTCTAAAATTCGGAAGAAAGGAAAAAACAGAATAAAAAATAAATTACATTTGTGGACAACACAAAGAATATCTACAAAGAAATATTAATAGATATATATATACCTACAAATACGAATAATGTATAAATATAATATATAACAACAATCTTTTTTATCTCACAATCTCGACGTCGTCGCAATACAAAGGGGATTTACGTACATACATACCGTATTATATTTGTTATTACTTTTGTTAATATATTATATTTGTAAATTTTACCTCTTTTTTTCCTTTCACATCCGCCATACTTGATTATCGTGGCGGGCAATTCCCATAACGGAAGCCCTTTTGTTATTGTCAAATTAGCCAATCCTCAAGATAACAAAAACATCCCTTTATTTCAAGGGACAAAGCCCTTTATTGACGAGCGAAATTTATACAGGGCTGTTTAGGCCCGGTTTAACTATCTTCTCCCTTATATAATCCAGGTAGGGGGGGATGGGGGGAGGAGGGTAGGTAGGTGCGTTTGTGCGAAGGCAATTGTGGTCTTCACCCTTTACAGAATTTAGAGGTTCATACGAAAGATAGCTCTTGTGCAAATTAAACTTTTTGTGGGTTAGAATTTTATTTAACTTTTTTAGGATTTTTTCTTCTATTATTAAACGCATTTTAACGGTAAATAGTTTACACTTTCGAGTTACATGGTAACGAAATTTATTACTAAAGTAGTTTTAGTTTTATGTGTTATAATTATGTGTTATTTTTCTTTACAAAATTTGGATAAATTTCTAATATGTAATAACAACGTTCTCAAGTGGGTTGGAAGGGTTATTTTTTTATTAGGTTCATAGTTTTTTTAAAAAGAAAAGTGAAGCTGTCACAATAATACAATTTCACATGACAACATCCACATATATTCTTAGTTCTGAATTCCTTATACTGTAAAATTAAACAAATATAAAATTCACCATACTTAAAAAGTAAACAAAATATCTAACCCTACTAAGCGTAAAAATACAAAAAAAAAACAGAGGTTTTTATGGAAGACATAAAACATACTTGAAAGCGTTGCAAGGGTAAGGGGTAGGTTTTACTATCTGTGTGTAATGAGGGTGGGGTTGGAAGGGTTCGTCTTGCAAACGGCTTTGCGTGCCAGCCCGCGGGCGGCGGCGATTTGTCCCCGGCATCCCCCACAGTAACCGAGGTGACTGTCAAACTTTTTGTTAGAGCTAAAGCTTTTTTTTTAAGTAATTATGACTAATATTTTCTCATATTTTGATGATTTTCATTTTTTTTTCTCGAGAACAGTGTTGAGAACCAGGTGTTGAGACATTTATTCATAAAACTTTATACAATAATATTGGTCGTCGATTTTTTCGACATGTTATACAAACCTTAAAAAAATACTTTTACACAAAAGTAATTTATTTATTATATTTGTACGAGATAGAGGGAAAAACATATTTAAGTTAGCTTCATGTTGAAAGCTGCGTGTTAAAACACACGAAGCATTGCATATAGAGTAACAGAATGGAACGCTGCAAGCTGAAATTTTTTATAGTCAAATTTATCTACATATATTTAAAAATAAAAAAAAAACACCAAAAGTTTGAGAAGTACAATAAAAACGCGTGTTTACGTCGTAAAAGGTGGTTGAGGGTGGACGGCCCTTATGACGCGCGATACATACCCGTACATACCCACGTATAGCGTACACCAATCTGAATAGAAATTTACATTTAACATTCATATGCCTATGTTCTGTTATACCTCGCTTAGTTTCCTCACAATCTACTCAACGTGAGTAAAACTGCATGTTATGCAATATATATAATATGAAGAAAATATTTTATTTATATTATTAAAATTATTATTATTTAAATTCTCAGACACTGGTTTGGTAACAAGACATACACGGCGTTGAGTTCCGCCACTCCAAATGTAATGACAAACGGAGTGTCCATGCACTGACTCTTGATTTTTAGGTGAATCAACACATTAATATATATTACGAATAAAATATCTTAATCCTAATCAAAGTACACACTAAATAATTAGTCAAGTAAGCTAACACTAACTTATATGTATCGTCTACAATATATCATGATGTTAACTAAGAGAGCGCCAGAAATAAATTAAACAAACCCACAGGCGGGCAGTATTTCTTCTCGGGAAAATAAGAAAAAATCTATCTGTATAAACTACTTGCGTCAAACAATCCTCTAGAGTTCTTCACTATACGATCTCCATACACTTGGTACAGGTTAGAATTAACAAGAAACGAATTGTAGAATAAAAGTATAAAAGATTTACAAAATAAATAAAATAAATTAGCTTCATGTTTCTTTACAAGATTAGGTCCAAGGTCATAGGTAGGTCAGGTACATCAGACCTCGCATATTGTTCATACCGAGGCAAGATTAAAATCATGTCACACACACACACACACACACATAAATATTTTCTTTCTTTTATTACATAAGCATTCGCTTTTTTTTTCATATAATTTGGTAATAAAAAAAATAAAGGAATATTCCACGACAAAGACTCATTCGTTCCGTACATACGTACAGCTGTCCCTGGAGCTTGGTAAACATAAAATGAATTAACTACTGTACTCTAGCTATATAAGTCTTATTAAATATTTAAATGTAAGCGAGTTCTTTCTTCCGGAAACGTTTTTTATAGGTGAATAAAGTAATTAGAGGCCGACCGGATTACAGGCGTGCGACTTGAAGAGACAAGTTATGAGTTTGATTCCCAGCCGAGGAAATTAAATATTCAACGTGTGTTTCCAAGCTCTAGTTTTATTTCAGCTTCAGTCTGTATCCCGCAAGTAACCGGGAACCTAATGTTAAGATATTCCGTTCTCCACTTTCAACTTAAGTTTGCAGGCATAGCGTGTTGAGTGGCAGAACTCAACTAAAAAAATATTAAATATTTCATTCTTTTTAGTGGGAATCGAACTCTAGTCGTATTTACACTCTGTGCCACAGCTGGCCTCCTTAACTTTAAAATATATATTTAAATATCTTTTTGTTATATCTAGTCACAATGTAACGCGTGTCTGACAAAGGTCACAAGGTACAAAAAGCAGGTCAAATCCGTCCCTATTGTTGAACCCCTATACCAATTTAACCTATGTTGTTATGAATGAAGAACTAGTCTTAACTAAAAACAAGCAAAACAAACCAACCAAAACTCTCCAAGATCATTATACAAAATATTCACAGTCCATTCACAGTCAAGCCAACTATTTTAAAATCTCTCTCGTCCATTTAAAAACCACCACAAAAAAACATGCCGATAAACGATTGCCGACCAAATGAAAAAAAACTGTTTAAATCCACAATTTTATATGCGAACATATTTAAAATCATGAGCTCTCATTGTGAAAGTGATAATGACATTGAGAATTAAATCGCGATGCATCCGTCCCATTGACGGCGAGCGCTCGCAGCAAAAAAAAAAAAAGTACCAACAACACGCTGTCCCAATAAAAACGTAAAATTGCCGACACTGACATTATCCTATTACGTCATCATTCCATTCATGAAAACGATTCGCGAAAAAACAATCGCCATCGGAACACGTGTTAAGCGGCGCCATTAAACTGCAGTGCAGGAAAAATATTAATTATTAATTAACATGGCGGTCGCGAATTAAAATTATTTTTATTGACGCCGAAAAGCGGGAAGCTGCGAGTTAATTCGTGGCCGCGCTGGCATTGTTTGCGGGCCGCGTGCATGAAAACATGTGGCAAAAAAAAAAGAATACAGACAAACGGGTGGGGAAATAAAAAAAAGGCGGATCGCGTGAAGCACGCCGTGATTTAAAAATAAAAATGTCGGTCCGTAATGAAATCGAAAGGCGGTTCGTCGATAGCCATCGGGAAAAAGGTAAAAGAAGTGCGACACTTTCACGCGTGAGAATTTTGGCTTTTTTGGCATCGTGCGCGGGTAGCACGCTAGTCCGCAAAGGGGTTTGTGTTTTATAGGGCTAATAAGACACACGGACGACCCAGTGTTACAGTTAAATTCCCATGGAATAAAAGCAAATAACAATAAAAAATTCCAACCATGAACCAATTTTAGTGACTATCTATGCATACTTCGCCTTTCACAATTCTTTTGGCGTTGTTAAAGGATAAGCAATAGAAAGAAAGCATGTATGTACATATATATATATTTTAGAGCCACGCTATATCCCGCAAACATGAGCAGAAAAGCAGAGGAAACCTAGTGTTAAAACACTCCGATCCCTATTTTACGCCGAATTCTGGAAACCTTGTGTGTTGAGAGGCGGCGCAACAGCGCACTTTGCCCCTACGACAAAGCGAAAAAAAAATTAAAATATTATTTCATTTCCTCGAGTGGGCATAGAACCCACAACCTGTTACGTTTACAGTCAGACTGAGCCCCTGCGCCACTACTTTCCTCAGAACAAACACATAATTCATTTTCCATTACAAAAACCTCTAAAACTCCATCAGGATTTCTCCTTTTAAACTCGCCAAGTAATCGGCAATTAATTTTTATTAAAATACTAATTAACAGTGGGCGACGGGACGCTCTAAATTACCCGCTTTAGGTGTTCAGTTTAAAGGCTTAGGCCGCTCGCCAAAAAATATTCTTCAAAAACACTCCATTAATAATAATTTCTCCCTCTTCTCTCTTAATTCTTTGTAAGCGTGAAATTTCAGTTGATTATGTAAACGGTTAATCCGACAGACAGCCTTTGTTTAATGGTGACATTTGTTACAAAGTATTTTTATCATTATTATCAGATTAACGCTATATCCCTGTATAGGAAAGAGGGTAGGCAGACGGAACCTAGTATTAATACACTCCATTCTCCATTTTTCGAAGAAGTTTTGGGACATTGCGTGTTCAGTGATGGAACTCAACGCCGCATTTTGCCATGTCACTAGAGCGAAGAAATTAAAATATTTATAAAAAAATAATAAAATAGATTCCCCCGAGTGAGGATCGAACCCACAACATACGCTTGTGCCACTGCGCCACGGCAGCGTAAGCCAAGTCCAATTATTGATGTGTCATAAATATAACGATAATTCAATATAAAAAAACGATATGTGTGTGTTATATTTGTTTTATATATTTGTACTTAAGTACAAGATTTATTTAAGAGCCAAGACATGAAGGAGAAATAACATAATTTTGACCAGTAAGTAATAAATGCATCGGTCAAATGCTTCTGCGAGCTTGACGACCACACAAAGATCGCTTCATAATTATAAAGTAATAGGATTTAGAAGCGTATACATACCGATAAATGTACATATAACTCACACAGTAAAAGCCCACCCGAAATTTCAGCTATTATGGCCTAATGAAAATACGAATTTAAAGGAAAAATTTGAAAAGGGACTCATTATACTTCAGCACCCTCAACGTAATATAATAACCCTCCCACGCCCGCCGGAGTCGTAACGGGGGGGTCCCTTCAAAATATTCTTTCAACAAATTCACCTCCGTCCCTTTAGAACAAAAAAAAGAAAACGCTGCATCACGATCGTTTTTAATTTCAACCCCCAACGACCGCCATTGGAGGTATTTTACGGCGGCCATTAGCCTTCCACTATCTGGGGCGTGCATCTTGCGTTAAATGTGCGGGAAAGCACCTTAAATGTTTCTACTTGAAGCTTTTTTAGATTTCAATATTCAGCGTTCCATTTGAGTGGAGATTTATTTGCTGCCTTCGATATGGCAGCTAATAAACTGGTACTAATATTTTTATGTAAATTTCTGTGAGGATTGGTGAATGTTCACTTTAACCGAAAAAAAGTAAATTTTATAAGATTTTTTTACCGTCACGCTGTATCCCGCAAAAAGCAGGATAGGCAGAGGGAACCTAGTGTTAAAGTACTCCATCATATTTTTTCCCCAAAGCATTCGCTTCATTCCATAAAATTATATATTTTTTTATGTCAAATTTATTCACAAGCATAGCAACATTTCTCACGAAAGCTACATTAGGCAGTTTATTCGTCGGCATCTACATATTAATATTAATACCTCGATTTGCATGTCCCTTCATTTTCTCCCCTTTTGAATATATACAGATAGACGTACCGAAAAACCTTGGAAATGACGGACACGCGGGTAATGGCGCGGGAAAAATTACGAGTAAACTCTCCTCCCGTGAAAATTAAGCGTCATGACTTGCCTAAAATGGCGGACCTACGAAGTTCTTGCTTAATTAGTGCAAGGAAAAAATGGCCGACGTAACGTTTGCTCCGGTACGAGTGAGTCCACATTAAAATTCCTTTTCATGTTATTGTAGATTTTAGAATTAAATACTTGGACGGTTTCCAAAGAGGCGCGGGTTCATATCCCGGTACGTTAATTTTTTTATACGTTTTTTCAAATATTTATTTTTAAATTATTTCAATTTATAAAAAAATATAAATTTTGACTTAAAATTATATTATTGTGGTCAGTCGTAGCGCAGTGGCACAAGCGCGTAAACGTTACTGTAAACGTGACAGGTTATGGATTCGATTCCCACTCGAGGAAATGACTAACATTTTTAAACTTTTTCATTTCTTTGCTCTGATATCACAGCAAAGCTCGGCGTTGAATTCCGTCACTCAACACGCAATGTCTTCAGAATTTGACAAGAGAAGCTAAGTGTCTTAACACTAGACTCCCTAAACTCCCTCTACTCCCTCTTCCCTCTACCTAACATACTACAAATATTATTAAATAACACAATTCACACTCTAATTAAAATCTTTCTATCAAAATATTCTACATTTCAACCTAATGGGGCTCCCCAAAGCAAACATCTGTAATAAATTACAAGCGATCTTTTGCTTAATGAGTAGTAAACAAGCCGGATCGACTCAGATAGGCAAATGGGCCTTCGATTATTTGCCCCTAACTCACCGCTATTATACCGTATTCATATTGCAGTTATTTTATATATATTTTTGCTAAACGATATAATTTTTAACAAGATTATAATATATATTGTATTAAATAGGCATTTTATTAAAGAAACTTGTAAGCTTCTGCTATAGTTTAAAAAAAAAATCCAATAATACTTACGGCGTTGAGCTCCGCCACTAACCACCGCAACACCTCGAGAATTCGGCAGAACGTGAAATGGGTACAGAGTTTATTGAAATTAGGTTCTCTCCAATTGCCCTGCTTTGTGCGGGATACAGCGTGACAAATACTCGTATTATCATTTTTAATTTATATCTTCTATATAGTTTTTAGTTATTTAAAGCTTCCTTTTTCAAGATAAATCTCATACCAAAAAATATCCAATAATTTCCAAAGATACGCCTAACGGTTGTATGTCACTCCGTATAATTTGGGCGTAAAATTTACATGTGTCGACTTAACTCGTCCCTGGAGTGATTGATGACGATCGGGAAATTATATTAGCGGGGCCGGTGGAAAACCGACCGTTTTCACACCCATCCCCATATATTGGGTGGAACACCCTATATATCCTATATATTCAGTTAGATTACGTAAGGTATATAACTAAAGGCAATAAGTAGTAGGTGGAAAATATATAAAAAAAAAAGAAATTACTACAATTTCACGATTCATCCCGCACATAGCACACGCGCCGGTAGACACTGGGAAGCTAGTGTTAAGACACTCCGTTTACCACCTTCCGCCAAAGTCTGGAGGCATTACGTGCCAACTGACGAAACTCAACGCCGCGCCTTATCTCAATAATATTTCAGGAAAAAATACCTAGACACTATTTTTAAATTTTTGTTTTGACTATTGACATAATATCTATAAATAATCATTGCACTTAAGGAGGCTATGGATTCGATTCAAAAGTTCGACCGAAAGTTCGGGACCCAAGTATCCCCTACTATATCCTAACCCTCTATATGCGGGATAAAGCGTGAAGCTAAAACAAACAAGTGTTTTAGAGAGGGATGCCGATATTCAAGTTTAGATTTCGAAAGTTGTTGTTACAAATTTCATAGAAATTCAAGCATTATTCCGTACCGGATCTTATAATTAATAACTTTCGAAGCGTAATATGACAGCAATTAGCTTCAGGAAATTGGTCAATGAAGCTCACCGTTATATTGTGACCATATATTACCATCACACCGCTTAGACATGATAAATATTTAAAGTTTAGATTACATTGAGGGTTTCGTTTGGTTAATTTTTACTATTATAATAAATAAGCTGCAATGTACAACGACCTCAACTATACAGTGTTGTTTAGAAATGAACCTATTCTACGATTTAGGTGATTATTAATACGTATTGGTCGGGCCTAGAATTCCTATTTTGTAGAGATAGCATGAAAACTTGCAATTTAATGATTTAATTTTTAATAAAGCTATATATTTTCCTAAAAATGAGCTATATATTTTCCTAAATATTTTCCTAAATATAGGTAATTATTGCTTATTTGTAATGATTTATGAAAAAAATCTATAAAGTTAGTGTAACTTTTTCATATATATTGTACTAGCTGAGCCTGCTCGCTTTGCTCGCGCAGTTTAGTGCTTAGCGGGAAAAAACACGTCCCGTCGGACAAAAATATAAAATAAAAGAAAATGGGTCTCTGGATTCCGGATCTATCTAGTCTATAACCATCCTGGGACGCCAGGGAACAACTCCTAGAAATTCAATGCCAATTGACTCGGCCGTTTCGGAGTCTATAGCGAACAGACAAACCAACACACGAAGAGACATTTGTTTATATAGCCGTAGCAAAGTATACTTTAGAATATTTTTTTTACAATATAATAAGAACATTAAGAGGATAGTGATACGTATACATGTTGCAAAGTAATAATATATAGATATATCGCTGATTTCTCGGAAAACTTACTTAAGTTTCTTGTAACTTGTGTTTTAATTAAAGATATTTGAAACTTGGACTGAGGTCGTCGTGGCGCAACCCGAAAATAATTAACTGTGGGTTCCATTCCCAGCATGGAGAATGTATTGTTTTCATTTTCTCAATCTGATTTGCTTTTGTGTCTGAGGATTGGAGTGTCGTCAACATATCCCTACATATTTAAAAAATATATATTGATTATTCTCATTATATTCCAAGGTACTTAAAAGTTACGTGAACAAATAAATTCCTGTCCAATTTTTTTATTTGCGCTCAGTACAGACTGTCAAATTGGTAATTCCCTCGACTTCGACATACTGTCACACATAGAGGTCACTTTCACTCGGAGGCTGCATCGCCTACAATACAATACACGTCGCAAATTATGTTGTTTGCGGTAACGCATACACTTAGCACTTAGTTGAAGACACGAGGTATTCTATCAAAGAGAATTACATTTCTGATGTATTTAGTGTTAGGTCATGATTGAAATATGAGAGATAGGTTTAATAAAAAATTGATATCTACGATTGTAGAGACTACTTTAGAGACTAATTTCTCAAATTTTCAGTGGAGGTTCCGAAAACAGGAAAACTGAACACTCAGCACCCTTACATTAGGTTCCCACTGTTAACCTGATGCTGTAAAGAGGATTAACCAAAAACTATATTAAAAAAAAGAAATTTAAAAACGCTATCATTACATATTTTTAGTTTTTTTTTTAAATAAAATACGATAAAGCATTTTTCGTTACGTTCTCAGAACTTTCTTTCTAGAAATCCTCTTCACAAGATATTCCAAAACCGTTAAAAGATATTCTATTTGGACCCATACATGTACGTAGAGAGCAACAATTTCTTAGGCAAACCACCTGTTGCGCCCTCATAGTGGCTCATGTAGTAGTCTAGCCTATGTGCTAAATGCTTTCACTCAACCGACACGATGTACTCTCTCTGACCTAGACTTGCATGTGCCTTCGACCGCGAAACAATAGATTACGGTTTGTTATATAGTATTATATAAAGCAATCTTCTGAGTTGATTTTAATAATATGCTAAATATATAAAAGTTACATTTAATCTCTATCTATATTTTAGTCTGAATTCGGAAAATTCGTGTATTTATGTAAATAAAATTAGCTTCACGCTGTATCCAGCAGAGCTGGTTAGGCGGAGTGTCTTAACACTAGGTTTAGAGTTAAGACACTCGGTTCCTCATTTTCTGCTGAATTCTGGAGGCTTTGCCTGTTGAGTGGTGGAACTCAATGCTGTGCTTAAGCACATTATTATTAGAAAATGCAAAGATGCGAATAGTTTTCGTAATATCGATATTTTCATATTTTTATTTTTGTGTATAACAAATTCTTATGGGTTTATTTCATATACATTATTAAATAAGCTAATTTGACGTTTTTTTGGTAAAAATATATAAGGTTGGTTTACATAAGATATAGTGTGGTGAGTAAATGAAAATATATTCTTGTAGTTTCACGCTGTATCCCGCAAATAGCAGGATATGCTACCAGGGAAATGCCAGGTACCTAATTTAAAGACAGTGCCAGTGGGGAACGGAAACATTTGATTGGGGAACGGTATGGCCGAAACAAAAATTAGAATTTTAGTTAATTCCGATTTAAGCAAGCAAAAAAGTACTTAAAGTGCCTGTGTACCTTCTAATTAGTTAAATATAAAATAAATACCTATATATAATGACAATTTTTCAACCAAAATTAAATAATTTAAATATATTTCTCAAAGAATTTCAATAACGATCTAATTAAGTACATAATAAGTATCTTTAGATAACCATACTAAAGTATTTAATAAATTTTATATTCATATATTTCAAAATGCCGCGCGGGGACCACGCATATAATAAATTTAAAAACCTCAAATTTTTCATATTATTTAAACAAAAAAAAATATATTTTTCAATACATTTTTGTAACATATAAGCAAGCATTGTCTATCTAAAAATATTTCATTTCTACCCGCAATTTAAAAGTCCATACAATCTAAATCACAGACAAACTACTATCAAACCGATGGCACTGTAACAATATCTCACATATCAGTATACTAATTTGATATTTTGATTTGAATATTCCAAATATTAGTGGTAAAATAGCCCACATTAGGTACTAAATACCTAAACAATGTGCATTGCGGTGCCGTCTAAGCCCGCAACACACACAATATTATATGGCGGCATCGGGTCAAACGCCACTCTCGCTATCGGCCTAGGTATTTGTATTAGCTAGGTCAAGGACGCGCTTTCCCTGTCTTTGATTAATGCATTTACTATAGTACAGTACTCTTGTGCCTACTGTGGCAGGCCAGCCGTGGCGCAGGGGCGAGCGTGTCACTGTAAACGCGACTGGGTGTAGGTTCGTTATCTATTCTAGGAAATTATTTTTTTTAATATTTTTATTTCTTCGCTCGGGTTCTTGTGGCTTTGGGCTTCGCATTGCCTCTAGAATTCGGAGGAAAGTGGGGAATGGAGGGGTGTTTTAACTCTAGGTTCTCTCTGTCTTCTCTGTTGTGTGCGAATACAGCTGAAAATAAAGCTGATTTACTGTTGTCTTGATGTTATTGATTGACTCTTTGTTATTTGGCATTGATTTCTGGTTTTTTTATGTATCCCAAATTTGTTTTTGTGTGTAAAGTTCAATAAGTAGGTATCTACCTATTTATTTATAAAACCTTTTATTTAAATAACTTGCCATAACTTAATATATCATACATGGCAATATCATACATCAATATATACTCGTGGCATTAGTTCCGGCTTTTATTATCAGCCTATTTGCCACTGCCTTCCAGTGCAATCAGCTCCACTTTACTAGCAAGACACTTCCTTTCGAAATAGTTCCTAGGCTGGCACGCAATGTAGCCATTTCATCTCAGGTGATGTTCCTGGAGCTTTTCCTCTACTTACTAGCTTATAGAAGAGCTCCAAGACTACATAGAATAAATGTGTTCGTAAACGGTCATGGCTCTTTATGCCGCACATCCACTTCAAGATTTTCATTACCTTGAGAGTGTCTAGATAGAACTGACCAGCATGCATGTATCACCGTATAAAATAACCGTTCGGAGGATAATCTTGTCTATTAGACCCTTGACTGTACTTGGACTTGGACGGTATCCTGCGACCGCAGACCACACTAGCCACCTCCCACAATTTGTCCAGACAGTGTTTATGTCGGGAGGTACTTATAAAACTTAAACTAGACACATTAAATAAAACATGGATTTCTAATGGTTACCTGTAAATTATTCTTAATACTAAATTTTTTATTTAATATAAATACTTTATCTTATTTACCATACGTACATTGGACACCCATAGCAAAAACCATAAACCCATTAAACCACCATCAAAACCAACCAAATACCTACAATAAGAGCGACCATTAAAGAAAATTATATATCGTAGCATTATCGAGCGTGGCAAAGTTTCGGTTGCCTAGCAACGGCTAACCCTTCAGAAGCCGCGAGCCGCTTACTTTGCGGGGGACACGGGCCCCGTTTTTCGGCATCGATCCGGGGACCCCGCCGCGCGTGCGTAATCGAAAAACGTGGCGAGGAAAACCAAGGTCACGTCACTGCAAGTCCTTTTTTCAAATACGAATATTGAATGGAGAATCATAGCGTTCGGAAAGTGTTGCTTCATTTTGTGTCTGACTCCCGCGCCGAGTTCAGTGGGGCACGGTGCGTGGTGATCGACGTCGATTGTATTTCATCTATATAGAATTTATTGCTTATATTTATATATGTTTGTCTATATATAGGTCTATACACGTCTCTTCATATCAAATGAAAAAATCAAAAGGATTTTAACCCAATAGAAGATCTTCATAGAATATATTTTTATTTTATAATAACTTCACGCTATATTCCGCATAGCACAGAAAATGAAACTACATATACACACAACTAGACGTCGATAGTAAAATATAGTCTTAAAAAAATATTTCAAGTAAACTTATTTTAAACTTACATTGAATCGAGGCGATAGATACAAACAAGAAAATAAAACGACAGCAAAATGTAAACATGAATAATTTGGTGCACGATCGAAAAATATTAATTTCTAATTAATTATTTTTTAAACGTAGAGGCCCAAAAGGCATTGCGATAGAGAGAAGATTTAAAAATCGTATTACTTTCATTAGAAATGCAAAGTATTTAGAGGTAAAGTTTTAAATGTGACGCACCTATCTGTCACAGTTTACGCTTAAACGAAAATTATCGAATTCCAGAGGTCCTTCGACTACAAAAATTTATTTCAAAAATTTCAAAACTTTATATATACTACTAATTGGCTGAGATTTAACTATCCTTATATATTTTTTCGTCCTTTTTTCTTCTTGTTATATTGTAGAAATGTAATACAAACAAAACTAAAATAAATTAAAAATAATAACACATCATTAGTTCTTGAAAATTTTAAATTAAAAAAGAAGCATTGAAAAATGAACACGCAATTTTTGCAAATTTTCTTTCTCCAAAGCGTTAGCGTAGGTAAGTATTGTACAGTAAGTAAGGTACCTATATCAGTAGGTAGAAATATAACAAAGATATTATATATATATATATATATAATATATATAATATATTGTATTTATAACAATGGAATAATAGAATTTAACAGAACGTAATCTATTCTGACAATGCAATGTCGATAGACCGCTCAAACCAATTCAAAAACAAATTATCTAATAAATGAACTTACGTCAGTGTGAAACAAGTGGAAAGGAATCGCAAACTAATCGCTTTACCGATCCAATTTATTAGCGGCGGCTATCGGTTTTCCCTCACTTTGCGTGAATAAGTTCGTTTCTTTCACGTAAATTATATTGTGGATATCTTGAGAAAAATTACGAAATAGTAAAATTATTGCATTAAATTATACATTATACTTTGTTTATGTACATATAAAATGTATACTTTAAAACTATGTGACAATTTATTGAAAAAGCTTATTAGTCGAATAAGAACGTCAAATATAATATTTACATACTTTTTATATAAACTATGAAAAAACCGTCACGAAAAATTTAATTTCTAGTTCGTGAAAAACTAAAAAGTTACAAAAATCAATCGTGGCCATTAACTTATATTAAATACGTCTCATCATATCTTTATAATCATTAAAAGTATAAGATCTTGAAAACGAATAAAATTTCTAATTATAAGGTTGTGAACGTTGTTATATTATTAATCAATCATCTTCACGCTGTATTCCGCTCACAGCATGGTAGGCAGAGAGTACCTAGTGTTAAGACACTCCGTTCCTCACTTTCTGTCGAATACTATATAATTAAATAATAACTATTATATTATTATTTTTTAAATACAAACAAAACTAACGCGCGAATAACGTTCAACCCTCAGACCGTTAACCTTTACATGCGATCACAAAGAATATAATTTTATAAAGAGATCAAAAGCCATCTCCAATAACAATAACTATCTCTCTTTTTTTTCTCATCGCTCGCAACCGCCAAAAAAATCACGTTACAAACTTTCGCGGACGAAAATCCAAAACAAATATATATTTCGGGGGACTTCTACTTTGTGATGCAAATAATATAATTTATAAGTAAACTGGACATTCTTTAATATGTTAATGTAATAATTAAATATGCTAAGAACAGGTGAGGTCAAAAGGGTTAAGAAGGTCGCGTTGTAATTGCTGATTCTCAGCGTTCTTAATTCTCACGGACTTTAGTTGAATATGCAAGAAGCGGAGGCTGAGGCATGTCGGCGATTCCGGTTTTTATGATACGAATACAGAATATCTTAGGAACTCCAAAGTATATTTTTTGTGATAATTGTTGAATTTAGTTTATTTTTTTAATTTATAATATCTTATAAGCGTTTTATATGTAATATGTCTTAATTCAGCTTTTGCTGAGAATATTTACTTCTATACTTCATTATGGTAACACAAATTGGGCGTTCGGTTTTCCTTTATTTAATAAAAAAAATGGCATGCGGCTATATGCAAATAAATATCTATATATAGAAACATGTACATAATAATATTTTTATGTAAAATATATAATTCTCGCTTGCTTTGCTTGCTTCAGTACCTACTTTTCATTTATTACTTCTCCATGTCGTGTGCGAGAAATCCATTTTGTCTTTGAGTTTGTATTAATATATATCTTTTTTATAATTTCACAACTCAATATATTGTATTTCACAATTTACAATATATTTTTGGTACTATTATAAGAAGAAACATTTAAACATAAATTCTAATTTGATATAACACACCTGACGAGCTCCAATTTATACAAACTTATTCAAAAAATCTTTTCTCATGTAGCATAGAGTCACAAATCTTGCCCTAATCTTGTAGGGGTCACTAAATATGAATATTCGTTGAACAGGTCTCGCTGACCCCTGACCCCTCATTCTCACGGTTGACCCTTAAAGGTTAAAGGTGCTCATCTTGCTTTTCATTGTCAGAAATTAAAAGATCCCTCTTTTTAATTTGTCTCGAAGATTTTAAGTGTACGGGATGATGATTTTAGCATTCCTCGTCTGGGCTATTTTGCATTTGTAATCGGAATAGTAATTTAAAAAGTGTTTTAAATATTATGTTTTGTGCTGTGTCATTTTGTACGTTTGAAATTGTATTATTATAATATAATCATTTAAAAATGTAATATTTTGGTAGGCACATGGTGCCAGTCGCGGCACAGATCTTAGACGTGTGACATGTTGTGAGTTCGATTCCCACTCGAGGAATTAAAGTATTTAATATTTCCATTTCTTCGCTCTGGTGTCGAGCCAAAGCTTGATATTGAGATCCATGCGCCATCTATGTTGTATGGCAGAACACAACACCGTACTTTGTCTATCAAAACGAAGTACAAATAAGAAAGTTTTTTTTATGAAATTTTGAGACCTACCCGCACAGATTTATTCAGCGTTCAAATATCGCTCCGAAAAAAGATGGAACCGGGTTTGCTTGACCGCGTTAGAAAAAAGGCGGAGGGATTGCGTTAAAGAATTTTACTCTCGATTTTGATGGAATAGTTGCTTTTATGTTGAATATTTTCTAAGATGTAGCAAATTTTTTAATGACTATATTTATTAATAATTAAAGTTTACTGTAGTGTTAAGAACAAACAGTATATTTTTATAATCCGAATCGTTTAGACATTAGACCTATTCAATTTTCTATTATCTAACTAATTATAATTTTTCAATAAGTATATATATTAATTTATAAAAATATTATATTATAATAATGAAATAATCTATATCTATATAGATTTTTAAGTAGAAAGAGTTGAACTTAAAATATTGAAATTATTTCTTTTGATTCTTATACATTCAACACTACTATTTTAAATAGATAGATATTTTCTAATTGTAATAATATTTCATCGCACATAATAATTTTTATATAATATTTATAAAGAACTTAATTCAGTAACACTTTTTAAATAAAATTCATAAACTATACTTAGATTCAGTTTTCCATTTTAAAACGTATAAAAAGGGGTTATTCTATTTTTTATACATAAAGTAGAAACATTAAAACACCAACCCTCTCTAAATCCAAAAAGATTGAAGAAAGCAAAAGAAAATGTGCAATAGCGGACAGAAAAGAAAATGAAAAAGTTAAAAAAACACAAACATACCTGTCGCTAAAAAAAGGTGCACAAAAATGAAAGATGTGATTATATTACTATACTACTATATGAAGTAACTCTACGCATTTTCTTGCGTAGCAGTAAAAGAGAGCAAAATCTAAAGTCTAGACACTCTTTTTTACTGAGACCATTAGTGTTGGGTGTCGGAAATCAACGCCGCCTTTCTTTCTAATAGGTATGTGACCTCATATGTTTAGTGAACCGGTGGTAAATTATTGAAAATTTCAAAAAAAATATTTAAATGCTTATTTTGAAGAAAATATATTTAACTCCGACTTACAACAGCCTGGCTTCGTCGTTGCTATGATAATGATGAAACTCTAAAATGAGAAGGAAACGAGAAACCTTATAAGTTTTCTCTGTATTCTCCACAAAACATAGATAGTAAAAAAAATCCTTTTTTTTACCAATGTATCAGTATTTTCTTCTATAAATTTAAAAAGAAATTGATAAAATATGTTCTTGCGTTTGGTTTATACTTAGTAATGCGCCTGCCCGTGCCTTTTATTAATGCCTTATGCAAGTATCAAATTGTAAAACAGAATAATGGGAGCTCTGTAAAATCAAATCAAATCAGCTACTGTTATATCCTGCACGCCACAGGACAGAGGGAACCTTAAGGAAACCTTAATCCGTTTCCCACTTTCTGCTGAACTTTTCAAGAATTGCGAGTTGAAAATTTTGTAAAGATTTAATAATGATTTCTTGTCATAAGTATATTTTTATATTCCCTGTACCTGAGTAGATAATAAACAAATAAGAATACGTGGTAGAGTCAAAGAACTAGTAATATTGAGATACCTTAAAAATCGATTTTATGAGAATCCAACAAAAAAAATTGATATAAATACTTTTCCAACAACATAACATACGATCCTATAATGATTTAACGTTTATTAACGATCATTACGTTTACTTAATGCGCCATTATTTAAATCATATTACAAAACATCTATAAAATGGACCCCGCATAAAAGTAAATTATCAAATTTATGCCATATTCCTATTCAAAACACCGTTTTATAATTAACTTAGCATATTTTTAGTTGTTGTTGCGGTCCACAACACAATTTAAAATGCAGCGAAAATTTTCAATTAATACCAAACTCATTATAATCATTAGCAAAGCTATCGGGTTTTCATTAAAAATTTTCAATTCATAATTTCCAACGACAAAATAGTGAAATAATTTTTGGGCCATAATTATCTCATATTTCGTTGGGGCTAAGTACTCCAAAAACCGTGATTAAACATTCTACACCACTATTCATTATGTATACTATACTATACTGTACTATACTATGCTATGCTATACCTAGATATAGATACATCTACACGTACGGGGTGTAATAACACCCCCTAAACGTTACACGCACGGACGTCGCCTCCCCAAACGCAACATTTTTCTCCCCCACAAGATAAAGACCAAATAAAAAAAGAAAACGCGAAAAATATTGCCGTCCTTTTTACGTTTGAACGAAATGCGTACGCGGGAGCGGTGCGACGTCTAACCCACGAACGACTCACGACTACTTGGGCCCCGCCCGAGACGGTAGCCTCTATCCGTCTCTTTCGCTTTTTCACACTTTTCATGTGAATCGTACAAGTGTGAAATGTCGTATTTCCACTCAAAATTACAAATAAATTGTAACTTTATTGGGTTGTGATAAGGTTATTTATTAATTGGTTGGGTGTATCATCAGAAAATATTTTAGAACGAAAGCATTCCAGAGTGGAAGTCCCTCTCGCTCGCAAAAAAGCAAGCTTTATAGGCGCGGAGGGGTGTGGGGGGGGAGTGATAGTGGCGGCCATGTTGCCTCCGACGGCGGGCGAAGACTGGCATTAATTTCGGCTTAATTCACTCGTCAATTTAAAAAATTTTTTTTTGTATAGATGTTGATTTGAAATTAGAGATATTTAATAGATATTTTGTATGATCTCTTTCCTGTAGTCGAGTTGTTTTTTTTTTTCATTTGATTTATACGTTGCTTGCACAATGTCGTTCGTCATGGATCAATTACGATTATTTATATTGTATTGACTGTTATTATATTTTAAATATTTTATTGTAATACAGTTTTCCAAAATCAAATAAGTTTGATTTATAAAATATATGTAAGTCCGGTTTCTTTACTTCATTTTTATACTAAGTACTTCATAAACATATCTATATACAATACATACAGTAATAGTAAAAATAATAAGTATTTTATATATGACAAAAATGAAATAAATGAAAAATTATATTTGGACTTGTATTTGTTGAACTTGGATTTAATATTTTTTTTATTTATTAAAATTATAGTAACAAATCTAAACTTAAGAATTTTTGTGGACAAGCATATGATTTTGTAGATAGTTTTATTTTTTTTACTTGCTTGTAAAAATATATAGATAAATTAGTAGATACATACTTATTATAAATATTTTTCTATTCTACGTGCGGGATAATATTTTAAAAATGTTAAAACTATTTAGTAGATAGATTTCAAATAAACTGTAAGCTATGTGGGCAATGAACATATAAAAAGATCAAACTTCTTCTCAGGACATATATACAGAACATATACAAAGAACAATATTGTTTTTCAGGGTCTATACTCTACATAGAGTAGAAACTAAAAATAGAATTGACCATTTCTATTTTAGATTCAACTTATATGAACGTTGCTTGCTAATAAGTGTCAATATGATATTATCAAGCAAAAAGAAGTCGGTTTTCAAGAATTCAGAGGAAAAAACAATATTTTAGATAGATTTTTTTTCTAGTCTCGATCGATCTTACAACTACCATAATAGAACTATAGCCAGACTTCATAAAAGTAAAGGCGTAACATTTTTTCAGTCATCTAAATATAATTCAATAATAATAAATTCGTCACAATAAAAATAGTTTGATTTTTGTAATTTTTATTTTATATAAATTAAATGCACCTTCCATAAAAATACGTGGGGTATAAATTTATTAATTTTTAAAATTTTATTGTTATTTATTTAATAATATAAATTTTAAACAATATTATTCTAAAAGATTTCTGAATACTTAAATAAACACTATTTTGCACTGTAACAATAAAAATAATATCCCATATGTAGGGATTACATTACATTGTTTTCGCTTAACTTACTATAGACGATTGGAAAACATTTGTTTATTAATTTAAACAAAGATCATACTACGAAATGTAAGTTTACACGCCTCCGCATATGACGATATGCGGAGGCATAGTCCGTAGATAGATAGCCCATAGATAGGCGCGTAGTCTGTGCCCACCCCAGAATTGCACGGTGCCCAGCCCACACATTTTACTAACAAAAAAATGTTCCCTGAAAAATTTTAAAACAATCTGATCAAACCTAAAGTCCAACCCCTTTAAATTATATCTCTAGATAGACCTTTGATTCTGGGTAAAATGTACATATAAATATTTAAGTTATATTTCGAATATGAAGCAATTGTTCATCTATATATGTGAAAGTACATAAATTAGAATCAATTAAAAATATTTATTAAAAAAATCTAGTAATTTAAATACTGTAATGTGATTTTTGATGGATATGATAAAGCTTCTTTTGGGCAATAAATAGTTGACATTATTTTTAAACATTTAAACAGAAATAATAAAGTTTAACGAAATGTTGGGATGTATAAATATTTGGTGACGTTTTTATTGTATAAGCGTATAAGCGCCATCTATTATCGAGTAGATAAAACAAAAGTTTTGATATATTTCATGTTAATGTAACATTTACATATATTGAATTTTTAAAAATATTATTAAACAATTTTGAAAACTATTAAACATAATTCTTATTTTAGTTTTTGGGAAACAAATGTATTATAAAAAAAAATAATATACTTGTATAATACCTCAAATATATCAATTCTATTCCGATATTTATATTATAATAGATAGATTAAAAAAAATAAAAAGTAGAATTGAAATATTTGATTATATTTACAAACAACATTTATCCATTAACAAATTGTAAAACAATATGAGTGAATTATTTTTTGTCTACTGCCCGATAGATGGAGGAACCTAATTAGAAATCTAATAGGATAAAGTATCTTATAAGAAATATATACAACCAAAGTGATAATGCAAACTGGTAAAACTTTAAAAATTAATTCTTAATTATAAGTACTTTAAGAGATTTTATTTTACCTAGATAATAAGGAAATATACTTAAAAATCTGCCATTTTCTAGATTAATAATTAAAATATTTTTAATTACACACCCAAAAAAAACAGATTTACACCAAAATATCTTATGTAATATAAGCTTAAGTCAGTATACCTGTTAAACCTATAACATACATGTATACCTTTTATTACACCGATATAGTTATTATAATTCTATTCATTATCTTTCTGAGTAGCAAATTGACTCTACTCGATTACACTATTCGTTTAAACCATATACCATCTGAGAAAACTTAAAAACAACCATATTTCGCAACACAGAGAGCCCAAAATTAATAAAATAAAGATTTAGACTACTTTGCATATGGCGAACGAAATTCACATTAAAACGAACAAAACGGGTAATTCCGACCCAATCGAATTATTTTGAACGAATGTCACCGGAGTGGCATGAAGACGCTCTTGAAGCAATTAGAGGGGGGTGGCCGCCCCCCAACCCCTTTATTTTTGGCTGAATCATCTTCACCCTCATCTAATGAAGATATGCAAATGAGGTCCCCAAAGCTCCGATGTGTACTGTACTGTAGCCAAATTTTTGTTAACTAAGAAATGTATTTCGTAAACACACCTAGTACGGTTCGTAAAAAAAATTGTAAACATATTTTCTTGTAATCGATTGTTAATAAATACATAAATAGTATTTTATAAAATAGATAAATAGAGAAAAAAATCATTTCTGTTTACGTGCAGGTAAGGTATTCTGAAAAAATATAATATTGACTTTTGACCAATATGATAGATACAACATACTTTCAATAATTTAAATATACCAAGAAACTGACTTGAGGTATTGTCTCAAGTGCACAGCGTCCGACTCTAAATACGAAAGTTATATGTTCGATTTCCACTAGAGTTAAATTCATTTCTTGGATCTGGTAACAAGGTAAATAAGCAGAGCGTTAAGTTTCTTAATTCAACACGTTTTCTTCATCATTCAACATGTTTCGAATATTTTGCGCTGACCTTCCTAAGGTCCTCACTTTCCACCGAATTCTGGATTCATTTCCTCGACTTTACCGAAAACGGAACTTGTCGTACAGACCGACTGACCTCAGTTTTATGTATTAACTTAAATTTATAATTTCTTCATAATAAAAGATATATATAACCAGTTTAAAAACACGACTACCCTACGTCTTGCCATCACTACGCTTCTACCTACATACAACACTACATAACATCAGTATCGGCAAAGCAACCCCATAATAAAGTATTAGATAATCGCTCAATTAATCACGTACAGACGGCTACCCACCGCCCTCTCTGGCCTCTATAGCCTCTGTAGCCTATGCCTGGAAAGTTACAGCGAAAAAAATTACACGTCGATAGGCCTAGACACTATGAACGGTATACCTATAAACGTATAAAAGTAGGTGCTGGTTTTACGAGACAGTATCGTAGGGTAAAAAGTGAATATAACAGGCCCGTCGTGGCACAGGGGCATAAAGTGTGACTGTAAATTCGACTAGCTATGGGTTCGATCCTCAGTCGAAATGAAATATTTATTTACATTTATATTTTCAATTCTTCGCTCTGGTGAGTTCCGCCCCTTAACACTCAATGCCTACAATATTCGCCGAAAAGTGGAGAACGGAGTGTTGTAATGGTAGGTGCCCTCTGCCTTCCTGCTGTGTACAGCGTGTTTGAAAACTAAAGAGAATAGGCACAGTTCAGATCAGAAAATAACTTTTTTATTTTCCCGCCTTTCTATTATAATAATAAATTGTGAATGCTTTGATGTCTATTCATTATATATTAAATCATTAATATGCTTGGTGGTTTAAGTGTAACACACCCTATATTATTAGAAACTAGTCCAACCTTTACCAGCGTTGGTTCTCGTTAGAAAACAGAAAGAATAATATTATAATATATTATTCTCCGTATAATTTTTGACATAGCGGAATTCAACGCCAGGTATTATATTGTTATCATTAATTTCCGAGTGGAAATCGAATCTACAACCGTCTTGTTTGTCGCTGCGGCGAGGCGGCCTTGTATTATGGTAAATTGTATTTATTTCATTATATATAAATATGCTATGCTAATTTATCTGAGTTTAAGACTTTAGGCATCCCGCACCACGTGCAATGTTCAAAAACTTAATTCAACAAACTCAATATTCAGAATCTCACTGGGGATCAGAGCGATACTATGAAACTTATTCGTGTCGTTAACACTATAGCGGTCTGCGGTAACATTAATATAGAACTTTAGGTGGCTATCAAGGTGGTAGCAGGGTAGACGGTAGACAGAATAGTGTTTAGACACACCGCTCCCGACTTTCCGCCGAATTTTGAAGGTATTATGCGTTTAGAGAGAAGAAATATAAATATTAAATATGTCTTTTTCTCAAGTGAGAATAGAACCTAACACCTGTCGCGTTTATAGTCACACATTTGTGCTACTGCATATAAGTTCAAATTTCAACAAACGTTTTAAATATCTATTAAATATTCATATGGATGTAAGATTTCTTTTTTCATATTAATGTATAACCCGCCACATGAGCACCGAAGACACATCACATAGCTGAAACATCGAGGGTCATGTATATATATATATGTATAACTACTATAGAAAATCATGTTATTCGACTTTCTGGCAAGGCTCCGTCCCGACCGCCAGGCTTTTGGGCATTTTATCCAAGGCAGTATGTAACACTTAAGCCGGGACACCCGCCCATCTATCCACCCCCGGGCACCCACGTAGCGAAGATCATTATCTGGTAGGAGAAAGTTAGGAGGAATCCAGTTACCCTCCACCTCCCCCGGGCCTTAACTTGTTATAACCAGTTTAGACCAGTTCGGCTTAATTGCGCACCTGCGATACAAGACATGCTCCTGGTTGGACTTACACTGTGGATGCTGTTTGTGTTATATTTCATAATTTTCTCTATAGTCTTAATAAATTATCTGGTAAATTAAATTAAATATTTTTCAAATCAAAATTTTGTACTGAAAACGATTTTGATTGATTAATTGAGGCCAGTCGTGCTCGTGCCGCAGGGGCACAAGCGTGGGACTAAAACGCAACATATTGTAGGTTCGATTACCACTCGAGAAAATAAAATATTTAATATTTTCATTTCTTTCCTTGGGTGAAAAAAGTATTCTTGATATATAATTATTATAATAACAATAAGTTCACGTCGATCGATATGATAAACTACTATGAGGACGTTCAGCAATTGGTGGCGATAGGGTGAGAAGAAAAGAAGGAAATTAGTACATATTTATAAAAATATATATTTTAATACAATATACAAACAACTTATTACTTCAGTGCAATTCTTTTGATGAAGTTTTCTTAAACCAGATAGATTTTTTTCTATAAGGAAATTAATTTATTTCCAAAATTTCTACTTAGAGGTAGTGTGATCATTTTTTTTTTTTTTTTTAGCTTCTGGCTATACTCTACATTTAGCAGAGTAACAAACTCCGCCAAGCGTAGGATACAGTCTGGGATAAGTAAGTATTAAAACATTCGAAATCTGGAGGCGTTGCGAGTTATGCGGCAAACTCAGCTGACCAAAACAAAAATTACATTATTAAATATCTCATTTCGCTGAAAATCGAACCCACGACTAGTTGCGTATACAGTCACACGCTCCTCAAAATATATTCATAATATATAATACTGTAAGGTGAAAAAGCTTGACAGAATGGCAAGTAAGGTGTAAGATAAAAATGTGCCGTTAGGCAGAAATAGCTAAGACCCCTCCTCACGCTTAATCTGGCAACGAGGTCGGCCACGCACCGCTCCGCGCGACACGCACCCCGTGTCATTCAACTTAATACCAAGATGCCTACGCTTTATCTAAGCTTACATATATGGTGCGAATGATGTGCGGTGATGTCATATTTAATAAGGATATACGCGGCGTTGATTTCCGCTTTTTCCTTTTCATATGAGAACGAGCGATATTTCGGATTGCATATTCAATGTCTCGGTTGCGAGAAGAATGTGAAGAATGGAGTAGGTCTTGACTAGTGTTGCCAGACGTCCCGTATACCAGGCATAAATTCAAATGAAACAGGCTGAAGAAAATCTGGTCTAGCCTTCAGAGATAAAAACTAGTGCCAGGAAACTCTGTTTTTCATATTCCACCAGTTGAAAGGCAGACAAAAGCGGAAATTGCTTTTTATACTGATATTATTCATCTCTTTAGAAGTAAAGTATGGTCATTTTCAAAATTTTCCACCTGTATAAGTAATATATTTAAAAAGGAGAAGACACATACATGTTTCAGTAATAATAGAAAAAAATGGTCATATTTTACATCGTTTAATATAAATTAATAACGAGTCAAACCATAGTCGATCATTAGTTAATGTACATTTTGTAGAAACTGTAGAAACTAGCATTTATAGATCCAAACCTATAGGTAGTCTGACATGGCCACCAAGTAATCGACCCTACGCCCGAACTACGCATAAAACGCGAGTGCGCCCATATAGTGTTTATTTGAAAATGCCTTAGGCGTGGGACAAGTAGCGCGTGGTCTAAGGGATTTTGAATTTTTTTATATTAATATAAAAATAGAGAAAAATGTAACATTTTTTATTTCCTGAGACATTGAAATATTTAAATATAAGAAAAACCTGTGCGATGTAGGCGCTTTATTAAGCTTAAAAAGTAAATCAAATCTCAAAAATACTTTTATGAGGCCAGCTGTGGCGCAGGTGCACAATGGCACATTCGACTATAACCATTTATACTGTCTACGAACTATATTCGTCGCGTGGATTGTGGGTTCGATTCCCAATCGAGGAAATGAAATATTTAATATTTTCCTTCCTCGCTCTGGTAGCGAGACAAAGCGCGGCGTTGAGTGCCTCTAAGCCACTAAGAACCTGAAAAAAAAAACAAAAATAGATGCACTTATAAGCGAGAAACTCTCTCTCAGTGCATAAATTGTAAATCAAGGAGTAGTTTATAGATAGTAAAATACCGTTATGGTAATTACATCGTAGCTTTAATTGGCTAGCTAAGGCAGATTTCAGTTACGCCCAAGGCATTTCATATTTAACCCTTAGAGTCACCTATATAAAATGTATTAAAATATTAATATTTAGAATTTCTAAACAGTTTGTTGTTATTTCATCATTTTTGAGATAAACAAGCAAATTAGAACATGTATTCTGAGTGAAAAATCCAGGATTCAGAATTCAAGATCCAGGATCCAGGAAACAAAAACAAAATATTCATAATACTAAGAATAGATATTCACATTATTTATTATTGTTCTTTTTCTTTATTGTTGTTGCAAAACTCAACGCCACATTTGATTTCATTTCCAGAGCAAGCAAATGAATTGATTGGAAATCGACTCCACAACTAGCCGACAGTCGTCGCAGACGGTCAGTCGCTGTGCCACTGCGCCAACCAAATATAAATATGAATATGTGCAGTAAAGATGCAATATAAGACCGTCACGGAAGACGATTTGCAAGCGGAAATGAAGTGAACAGTGGAGGGAGTGACTCGAGGTTGCTTCCTCCATCCATTCGCATGTAACATGTTAAAATTGTACATGTTGTAACATGTATATAAAATTTTAACATTTCTATACTAAGTATGAAGATAAAATGATTGTTTGTTTGTTTTTTTTTAAATACATTATATGTATAAAAACATCTAATTTGAGTATATTTTTGGACACATTTGATATAGTTTAGGTAATTTTTTTTGTCTCTACAGACGTTTTTCGTTCATTCTTCTTTTAATGATAGTCAGGTAGTGGTCAGGTTTGCCTATTGGTTTCTGAAGCTAAAAAATCAGCGACTATTTTATAAGAACAGTAAGGTACTTAATAAATATAAAAAGTTATCATTACTATAATTAAATAATAAAGCTCACTAACGACGCTCTCTATGTTCATATAGATAAATTACAGTAATAATTGAGAAAAAATCATTTAAGACGACCATATATATCTTCGACATTTTACAACCTCGGGACACGTTAACGCGACACAGAGAGAGACGAACTTCTTAGCATTCCATGGATTCACCGTGCGGGTGCCGGGTCCATCGTGTGGCAGAGGGAGTAACCCCGAGTAGCCCCGGGACTTGTGATTCCGGGTGTAGGTTTAAAAGAGGCCTCTTTGTGATGATCATCAACACTCACCTTTACTACTCAGGTTTACCCCCCCTACCTAGCCAAATTTCATAGGAGCCTGCTAATGCTGCTTTAGATACTCGTTCTAAGGTAGAACTTACTGCAGTTCTCGACAGGCCAAGGTCTTTCAGTAGGTTGTAGAGAGAATATACTCTGCAATTTACACAGATTTTTTTTTCGTACTTGACACAAATCCGCATTCACAGCATTTATTTCAAACTTAGCATTAAAGTCTAAAGGAATGAATAAATTACAAAAATTAACACAAAATATCTAATTATAAAGAAACTTAAATTTATTTTAACCCTTAAATTCCGTTACGTTCTCACAGAATTCCATCTCAATGTCAATCCCACGACACCAGTTCAATGTTAAAGTGACCAGGTCAACCAAGAGTTCATGTTGAGAGTACAAGGGATGCTGCAGCATCTAATTTTGTATGCACACCTTTTAACAAACAAGTTACTTGAGCTAAAGTTACAAAAATAATTTAATTCATTTTCGACTTTAATACAACGCAATAGATGCTTTACGGTCATTTCACTTCACTCGCCCCTAATTTAAGGTAAAAACCGGTACTTACAATAAAAATTGACATTAGCATAGCTCCTTGACCGGAATAAAACTGGACACTTATCAATATTTATGAAATCTTTACCGGTAATTTGTCGAAAATGTTGTAAGTTAGTTAGTTTATACAGAAATGTGGTGGTGACGACACGGGTCGAAAAGACCCATTTGTGTTTCTATATTCTGCAATCATGTGAAGGTTAGTGATTTCGTTGTAATTTATTTTATATATCAACACTCTGTACGAAATGTAAATACTAAGTAGGAATTATACTAATTAGAGGCCGTCGTGGCACAGTGGCACAAGGGTTTTCTTCGCTCTGGTGTCGAGGCAAATCGCGGCGTTGAGTTCTGACACTCAACACGCAATGCTTCCAGAAATCGACAGAAAGTGGGCAACGAAGTGTCTTAACACCGAGGTTCCCTCTGCCTACCCTACTGTGCGCGGGATACAGCGTGAAGCTGAAAAAAAATATACATACTAATCTGATCCGGGGTTATTGAGCTACGGCGAAATTCTGGTCCGCTTGATACTTTTTTTTTTTTTGGTTTTACAATATTTTTGTAGTACTGTGTCAATAATATCTCAAAAATTTTGAAATTAAGCTTATAATGTTTGATATATAATATATATAAAACATTATTAAATAACAAAAAATTACATAAGTATATTTAAAACGTATACCTTAGAACGTATTATTAATTTTCAACTTAATATTTTTAAATATATCTAGACAAACTAAATAAACCTATTAGCATGTAGATTCCTTAATCGATTTATTATCAAAAATCAATGAATTATCAAAACGCAAACTTTTAATTCGTAAACTTATCCTCTAACTTAACCTACAAAAAATATTTTTTTCTAAAAATACACAAAAATATGACACTAACACGTAAAAAAGTTCTAAAAAAGATTTCACATTTGATACAGTGTCATAAATAAACATGACTTCAGCAAGGCTGAGTATATAGATAGTAGTTTCAACTCATGAAACCTTAGATGAAGGGTTGAACTAAAACTATCAATAAATCGATAAGCGTCGCGCGGGCCAGCCGCCTCATCACTAATTTACAATTTTATGGCTTGTGGGAACAGCACCACTCCATTAGACCCGCCCGCCCAGGGGAGAATGGAGAAAAAAGTTTAAGAAAATTTCTTTTCTTTATTTATTTGTGTATTTTGTTAAGCTTATTAAACTAATAGCAGAAAAGTGATTTTTGATATGTTTTGTATAAAATCAGTTGGGATGTTCGTAAAGAAAATGTGAAAAAACCATTAACATTAAAATATACAGGGCGGTAGTTAATTTAACATAGTAAATTAAGGTAAAAAATATATAATATATAAAAAGTAAATTTTTTAACTTAAAAAAAAGTTTTTAACTTAAAGCTATAATAACATTATTTTAATATCTCATTTACAAGATAGAATAGGCGCAGCATAAAATAATCAAATGCTATATTCCATTACGTAAATAAGTACATACATGCTTTTAAAAATTATTAATAAATTGCCACATATAAATTGTAAGCTATTATTGGTACATTAGCTCTTACCAAACACTAGATCAAATAAAAATAATATTTAACCAAAAACTCTTTAAAATAAGAATAATATTTAAAATATCGAAAAAAATTCCAATATTTTAATTTTAATTAATATTTTATTTGCAAACGGTACTCGTCCACGCCTCCCTACAAGAAACGCGCGCAAAGGAGAAAGGCGAAAACTGAGACAGGGAGGGGGCGATCTTTAAGATACGTCACCATGGCAACCCTTACGAAAGTAAGGGATGAAAATCCCACACATATATATTAATCGGTTAGGACTACATGACGGTTATTTTCGTTATTTAATGTACATTTTTAAAAATTAAAGAATATTTCTAAGTTTTCGTTAACATTGGTAGAGCCCTAAATGTTGTAATGTTAATTAACATAATAGTTTTTAGCTGGATACAAAAAGATTGATAAATTAATTTTGCCAAACCTAATATACCTATTGAATTTACTAGTTTTGTACAAATAGTAGTTTAATTTAGCTTCACGCTGTATCCTGCACGTTTTGCACAAGAAGGTTGGCAGAGGGAACCTAAGTTAAGACACTGTTTCCCATTATCCGCCGGATTCAAGAAGAATGTGTGTTGAGCCGCGTTTGCGTCTACACAAGAGCGAATCTATAAAAATATAATATAATTGATTTCTTCGAGTGAGGACCTAACCCACAACCAGTCGCGTTTACAGTCATTTACGCTACGACTGGCCTCAATAAAAAAATTGTGGGAGAAACGAAATCTTGTGGGTTCGATAACCAATCGAGTAAATAAAATATTACATACTTTGATTTTCTCGATCTAGCAAGGAGGCGTTGTCAAGGTTCTGCGAAAAGCGAACGAAAGCGTCTTCACACCAGATTCTCAGTTTTTCTCTGCCTACCCTACCACGAGCGGTACACCGCGTACAACTTAAGCAAAAAAAAATTTTACAAATCATTATTAAAAATCTCTGACCTTGCCTCTAATATAATAATGACAGTAGAATAATTAACCCATGTGGCCCCACCCTAAGCCCGGCATCACCCACACAGCCTCACCGTGTGCCGACACGCGGTATTAGGAGAATCCAACCCAACCCCGAAGTTTCTGTTATTAAGCAAATGCTTTGTAAACATTTCGGGTACACCTTTAGTTTGAATGGCCGGGTGATAAGTTTGAAAGCTTAGATTTGGGCGTTCACTGTACACGTTTCGCTATGGGAACTATGTAAATATATATAGAATCTATATATATTAAATATATATATATATATATATATATATATATATACTTTGAAACTGTTAACGTCGTATCCATCGTTGCGTACCTATGACGTGTCTTACTGTTAGTTCCAAATTTCAGCTTAAGTATGTCCATATTTTTATATGAAATGGAACATTGTACCAGTGGGCCTGCACTATCTTTGTCCATCCCACGATCTGCCTGATAATATTGCAATATGAACAATTTAAACTGAAATATTTATAAAATTAAATCAGCTTGACGCTCTATACCATGTGTGCAGAGTAGGCAGAGGGAACCTAGTATTAAAACACGCCGTTTTTTCTTCACTCTGGTACCGAAGCAAAACGCGGCGTTGAGTTCTGTCACTCAACATGCAATGCCTCCAGAGTTCGGCAGAAAGTGGGGAACGGAGAGTCTTAACATGATGTCCCCTCTGCCTACCCTTCTGAGGCCGAACTAATATTTATTTTAAGAATTTTGATACAACATAGCTTTCTTGGTTTTGCATGTTTTTACTAAAATGTTACAAAAAATTTAATTTTTCTCTTTATTATGTTACAAAAGATAAGTGAAGTGCCTAAATATGTATGTAGAAATAACTTAATAAAAATATTCCCTTCTTTTGTCCTTGTAAATATTAAAATATCGCATTTTGGAACTTTAACCCTTCATTATCACATAAATAAATACGATATCAAGGTTTCTTTTATATATATTTTTAATTGATTGTTATTATCATCATTTTATATATATTCAAGGCCGTCGTGGCGCTAGGACACTAAGGCGTGACTGTAACGCGGCGGTTGTAGATTCGATCCCCGCCTCGTGGAAATGAACTATTATTTATATATATTATATTTTCATTTCTTCACTCTATCACTAAATCAAAAAGCCCTACCTTGAGTTTCAACACTCAACACTGCTAGCACTTTGTTCGATCTGCCTACCCCGTCATATGCGGGATAATGCGTGAATCTGGTAAGGAAAATATTTAAAAAGCTCAACAATTTAAGTATTCCACGAGTAATGAAGTGAACCAGAGCTGCATTTGAGAGAAGCGTGCGTGCTATGCGGCTTGCCGGGCAGAAGTTCGCGACAAATTGCTCGACCGCTAACGACTTCTAGTAACTACCGTAGCTGATAATGTAGCCGGCTATTTATAAACTTGCCTTCGAATGCCAAAATTTGTATAATTTAATACCAGTAACATACACCTTAATGTGATTCAAGTTATAGATAAAAGGTTTTTTTATATAACAAAGTAATACAAGTTTGACGCCAGTCGTGGTTCATCGACCGATCGAATCGATTCGTACTCGAGAAAAAGAAGTATTTAATATTTTTATTTCAATGCGTGAAGAAATTGAACTATGCCTTCAGAATTCGCTGGAAGATGAGGAGTGGAGTGTCTTAACACTAGGCTCTTTCTGCTTACTGCTTACACGTGGGATACAGTCTGAAGCTGGACAAAACTACTCGTTATAATATAATAATAATGATTTATATCGTAATGCATTCAAAAAAAGCTTATCTCTCTGCGCGTATCTTGAACTAGGTGGAGTAGAGATAATGTACTCTTAAGAAACTTTTAGAGACGGCCGTATATTTTTTTGTTTTTTCATACAGCTTACTAAATAATTACAAATATTTTTTGTTTTTAATTACAATATAACGAAAATAATTTAAGTCATAATTCCATACAATGTTCTAATATTGACATTAATTTCAGATAATATATCAAATTTAACTAAAATGACTATGTACATTAATTCCACTATCCACCCCTTTATAATAAGTTTCTCATCGACCTACACCCGAGCTTAAAGCTCCTTATTTCTCCCCCCTCCCCCATCTCCCCTGGCCCCCCGAAGACATATTTCATCAGCAAACGCCTCCTTAACTACCGTCCGCCCAACTTCGAGTAATATTTCACATGTAAATAATATACAAGATACGTGACCGTAACTACAGTTTTGCTTCACGATGCCCAGCAATTTGCGAATATTTGCCAATAACACAGTTTTATGGAGTTTGCCAAATTGATCACTTAATTGTAGCTAGTGAGATTGATGGTGGCACCGGAAAATTAGATTTTTTTTTAAGCTTCACGCTGTATCCCGCCCACAGCAGGTTAGAGGGAATCCCGGTGTTAAAACACTCCGTTCCCCACTTTCGACCGAATTCTGGAGGCATTGCGTGTTTAGTGGCAGAACTCAACGCCGTGCTTTGCCTCGAAACCAGAGCGAAGAAAAATGGAAATATAAATGTAAAGAAATATTTCACTTCCTCGAGTGGGAATCGAACCCACAACTATCGCGTTTATGGGCGGCACCCTTGCGCCACTGCGCCACGACGGCCTCCAGAGAAAGTTCGACTTAATTTGTGATTATTCCATTTTATCATATGAATTTTCGTTGATATTATAATTTATTTTGTAGCATATGTTACGTAATACAGTATTTGTTTAGTTTAAACTCTCGTAAAATATTGGTGTGTTAATATTAGTTGTCGTCTCTCATTTGTAAATATATATTAGTTAATCATGAAACCTGTGTATATAGGTAATAATAATAAAAATATTAATATTGTATGAATTAGAATGTATAACGTTTCTAGACAGGCATGCAGAGTAATAATGAAGATGTGCCGGTACATAAAATTTTATATAGTAGTTACACCGGATACTTGAGACAATACGAGTGAAGTGGTGGAACTCAACCCCGCACTCCTTTGCTTTTACAGAGCAAACGCCTAACTCGAACACGAAATGGGAATCGAATCCACAACCTGTCGTGCTTATATTCGCCCGTCTATGACCCTGCGCCACGAATGGTCTCGATTTCTAAATAAAAAATTGACATAAAAATGATCGTTTTTACGTTCACACATTAAGAAACGTCGACAAAATAATACAATAAATCAAGAATTATGTAGATACATGTAATTTATTCTTATCACTATATATAGAAATTTTAAAATCTTCTAAAATCAAATCATACATACAGTTATATCTCATAACATTAAAATATTTCATTATATCTCGTTTCTGCGATCATAAAATGTAATTTAAGTTTACAAAATAGATATAACACAAATGAAGCCAGGTTAGATTGACGTAGGAGCTAATAAGCGGGGGGCGGGTTAGAAGGCGGTCGAAAAGACCCCCAGTTTTGAGAAGCGGGCAAAGCGGGGGGTGAACTGATAAGAGGGCGAGGTGGCAAGACCTATATTGTTTAACAAGTTATATTCAGATTGTTTTGAATTTGTACAAACTAAATATTCTATGTAATATTCGGCAGTTATTGATTTTTGTAACGAGGGATTTTAATATAAAGTTTCTTTATTAATATTATTGCTTATAGAGTATATTTTAGTTTTTTTTTTCAATATCTGGATATAAATTAGGTAGCCGTATTTAGTACAAAAAAGTCTTAGGTATAGTTAGTTATATGGCATAGTTGGGTAGAGAAAGAGAACCAAGTGTTAAGACGCTCTGCTGTATGGTCAACTAATGTACCAAAACTATTTTCAATTATAATAAATAAGGCAGACGACACTTCGGCACCATTTAGACAAAAATCTAATTTTGATTATTTTAATATAGAAATTTAGATATCTAAATCAACGTCTCTTATTTTACTAAAGATATCTATATTTTTGAAAATACATAAAACTATATTATAAAAAATCCAAAAACTAATATAAAAATAGAATAAAAGAGAAAGGCACTTAGAGTACTAGAAAAAAACTTTGGCCTTAAAGAATTGGTAGTGGAAAAATCAATACCCTGAAAGCACATCTTCTGCAAGGAGGAACTAAAGGGACAAATGACCTAATTTCAATGAGTACCTACATCGGCCCTCCAGCAACCTTCGCTCGCGTGAGTGGCAACTGCCCTAGCGCGTTAACAGATGAAACTATTATTTAATTCTTTATTCTTCACTAACGACTCGCTCGCGGCTTCGCCCGCTTGACCAACATGGCTACTAATTTAATAATCTGCATTACTTTCGTTTTCTAATATTAATGTCATGTTAACTTTTATAATTTAAAAGTAAATATTCAGCCAATTCAATAAAATAGTTGTAGTAAATGCCACCAATAATATATATTTTTATATATCTTCCATGTAGAGACACAGATTCACATATCTCTAAATAAATAAAGAACTAACACAGAATATAATATTTTCAGATCTTATATTTTCAAATTCTTAATGAAATACCTTTAGAATGGCTACATTTTCCTTTCCGGTGAAGCCCTAAAGAATGACAGCAATCTTGCTGTAATAGTATCCAGATGTCCCATAATATCGCCTCATTTACCACTTTGTAACATTAGTATATAGACATGCATATGTATGCAGGGACATTAACAGCTTCAAGTGTTTTTCCTGCATAGCAATATTAACAGAAAAAAAAGTAATGTTAAGACACTCCAGTGATTGTTTTAAGTCGTTTCAGTCTGTATTTGGCCCTAGCGGTAAAGTGAATTTATTTGTTAAATCTATAACCGTATTTGACCAGCTGCGGTGAGTGTACACAAAGTATGACTATATACGCGACAGGTCGTGCGTTCGGTTCCCACGCGAGGAATATTGTCATTTATGCGCTCAAATGTCGCTCGGAAGCGCTCAATGCCTCCAGAATAAAACCTATAACCCTAGAACTTACACTCGGACGCTGTTCCACCGCGCCACGCCGACCTCAACACAACATATGTGTATATAGATATAATGCTATATATAAGTGTATATTGTAAGTCCGTCGGG
This sequence comes from Heliconius aoede, assembly GCA_037355905.1. Taxonomy (NCBI): domain Eukaryota; kingdom Metazoa; phylum Arthropoda; class Insecta; order Lepidoptera; family Nymphalidae; genus Heliconius; species Heliconius aoede. Next base: position 866,117 of record JBAIZZ010000116.1, on the reverse strand, counting down.
TGTTTTCATTAAAACTTGCATGCGATACGCCATGTAGCGCGGTTATCGGCGCATCCGTATAGTTTCGGCGTGTTTTGTTTTGTTCGTAATGTTTGTACTATTGCGTGTTTAAATAGAAATATTTAAGCTGTGGCAATAGAATCGATGTTCGCGCGTCTCACTTGTCTATGTTTGTTGTTCCTGTTTGAATGGGGAACGAAGTGTCTGAATACCAGGTGCCCTCTGCCAACCCTGGCGTCTGCGAGAGTATCCTGTGAGAAGCAGATAGGAAACTTTATAATTTATTACAGATTGTAGATGCTATGTGCACCCGGTTCACACGTAATTATACCTATAATTCGGCAGAAAGTAGATGTCTTAATACTGGGCTCCATCTGCTCTGCTGCACGTGTTACAGCGTGAAGCTCAAAAAATATAGTATATTGTATCTACATTTACTTATAAATAAACAGTATATTATATGAGATATAACAAATTTCCAAGCAAGAGACGACTTCCAAGATAGGAGACAAGTAAGATATATGCAGCTATGTTAGGTATTATTTCTATTTGTAAAGCGGTTTCTAACAAGAGTAATGTTCTCAACTTGCACGCCATTATGGTTCTCGCGGTTGATGTATCGCGAACTATTACTTTCGAACTTTGTGAAAAGCTCATCTCACAGCTGCCTCTGGTTACTGGTTAAGTATGTGGAAGTATACTTATTGAGTTATTTATTACATAAACTTATAGCCTGGAAAATATGTATACTTTTAGATTAGATTTTATTGATATATAAATAACTTGAGGGAACTTAGTGTTAAGACACTCCTTTCCACTCTTTCCACTGAATTTCGGAGGCGCTGCATGTTGAGTGTCGGAACTATACGTCGCACTTTGCCTGGACACCAGAGCGAAGAAATGGAAATATTAATCTAAATAAATATTTAATTTCCTCGAGTGAGGATCGAACCCACAACCAGTTGCGTTTTAATACAATGTCAAAAATGTTACTTAAAACTATTTCAGGGAAATCATGTCTTGTGGTTTGCGACCCCCGTAGTTTATGAGATATGGCGTTCTCGGCTGTATGTATGCGCGGTGTAATAAAATCTTACCGTCATCGCTTTATGAATATTGTTTTGGCGCTATAAACGATAAGATGCACTGAAACACTCACTCTATGAATATTGCTAAGTCTAGTACTTTAGTGCTTTTGGCGTAAGTGCTTAAGTTATAATTTGTTTTAAATTAAAGTATTATACATGTAAAAAATGTAACTTATTATAGTGAGTGAATTATTATATATCTACATATATGAAAAATATTTGAGTCGAGAATCGTATTTAAATTTTTAAGGTCAGAATTTATCAATTTATCTCTATATTAAAGTATATTTTCTTATTTTATTTCCAATATTTTTCTAATACTAAAAAATATTACACTTACGTACGAATATATATATACGACAGTCAGACAGTAAATATGTAGATATCTATAAGATTAAGTTTTCCTTTTTTCTATTAAAGTAATTTTCATCTTATATAATATATTTATAGCAATTATTGAACAATAAAAACATAAATAAGTATATATATATACATACATACAAACATACGCAAGTATCTATACTGAATATTATTAAATCTACATCGTCCTAAGTTTAATAACAAATAAACCCCAAACTGTTTACGTAAGTAACGTAACAGAAATTGAAGAGGACCAACGCATTTTACGTAAGGGCCTTCGGAATAGCAGATTCATATTACGACCCAACTAAGATCATAAAACTATACAGCAGCACCGACCCGAGTATTAAAACCAACATTTATCATACCAGCCCCCACCCGCCACCAGCCCACCAGCCCACCATCCCACCAGCCCACCAGCCCACCACTCTTTGTAAGAACCCGCTGCGTTCGCCCAAACAACTTCTGACAACGAAAACTATTCAAACACTCGCGGCTAACATAGCAACTTGTACGGCGTCGTTCTTAACTCGCTCGCTCCGACGATGGCGCTAGAAAATTGGAAAATTTCACTTTTCCATCTATTCTGGGCTTTGTGTTCCTTTAAATATGGCTTATATTTGGGCAGCACTTATCTATGATTGCGTTATTACAGTTCAAGCTGAAAAAAGCTCTATTATTATTAGAATAGAGTTGGTAATGTCTCATCACCAGATAGAGCAATCCGCCGGAAGGGTTGAGTCGTAAGGAAGTTCGACGATTATGTTTAGTCAGCGTTGGCAGTGTAATGGAAAGGAAGTAGGTTCGGGGCCTGTAAGATGCGGTCGCGAGGCGGGCCAGTTAGTCTGTGGGAGGTTTATTTGTTCCACTCTAAGGTCGAAACTGCGGGTTAGATTTAAATTTACCACCGGTTTTTGTCCTAAATGTCCTTCTCAGTTGCTTGATGAGATGCCTCTTTACTCTGAACTGAAGTGCTCCGTAAATTGTTTTATATTAAATGTCGGTCAAGTCTCAAAGAGGTGAGAGGGTGACAAAGAAATACTTCAAAATTTCGTCTCACTACAAAACAGGGTTCGTTTCAGATATTTGAGATGTCATGCTTATGTTTAATTTATCCTTAAAAGTTTACGGAGAAATGTTGCAAATTTTTGTTTATTTTATTATTTTTATATATTGTTTGCAGCTGATACGTAGATTAATATAAGATATTAATATATTTTGAATATAAATATTTTTAATACAGTTACATGTTCATCGTTATAAAACTTAGCATTAGATTTTATATATATATAGAATCACATTCAGCTTCACGCCATATTCCGAATATAGCAGAGTACCTACCTAGGGACAGAGGGAACGTAGTGTTAAGACACTCTTTTACTCTGCCTACCCTTGTGTGCCGGTACAACGTGGCGCTAAAAAACATATAGATAATAAAAATATGAAATATTACCTATAAGTATATTTTTGAAATTTACGTTACGAGTTATGTTCTTATAGCAAGCTTGTAAGAAATTATTTAACTAATTTTCCCTGTCCTTTACATAAGAGTGCCTATATATAAATACAATTTGAACTTTTAACCAAAAAGTGAGCTTTTTAAAATGATCAACTGACATGCAGTTACAAGCAATAATACGAGTAGCTTTTTATGATGTTAATATACATTATTCTAACAAACAAGTCTATGAAATAAAAATATTTTCATGACGAAATAATGTATATCGATCGCGCCCCAAGCCGGAGATACGTTCAAGCTTCGTGGACGACGATTAAGTCTAAATTGCTGCAAAATTTATCTCACACTAGGTTAGCTCTAATTTTCTTATTTACTGTGGTCACTGGCGTCTGATCTAACAAACCGTCCAACTTCTGTCTTTGAACGCTGCGATCGTTAAAGGCACGAGACCCGTTTTCATTAGTAGCTTAAGAAGTATATATTTCATATAGTGAAGACATATACTATATACAAGATATATATAAGACATATACTATAAAAAATATTAAGTAAGTCGTGTAACGTCGAGGTCGTCGCGTCGTTACGCCGGGACACGAGGATGTGACTGCAAGACGGCGGTTGTGAGATCGATGCCCACTCGAGGGAATGAACTATTATTATTATTTTTTCCCTCTTGCACAGAGCCAAAAACCTGTCGTTGAGTTCTGCTATTCAACACGCAATTCGGTGGAAAGTTGAAAACAGAGTGTTTTTAGTTCCCTCCTTTACCCACTTTAACCAGCTGTGTGCGGGATATAGCGTGAAGTTGAAGTAAATAACGTGAAACAAACGTTAAATCACTATTGCAAAAAAAATATTTTTTTCGTACATCCTATTGATGAATACATCATAAAATTGAAACGAAGTATAATAAGATTCCTGTAACCCTTTTCTCGTCTAACCAGGTACACACGACCCTGCGGTCACATACCTACTGACCCTGTGACCTATACAGTCGTTCGTTTTTATTGTGAAGTGTCATTTCTCATGACCTCTAAGTATAACATTTTTTTTTATATAAACATTAATGTTAGAATAGTAAAAATTTTACTATCATTTACTAGTAGTCTATATTTTTCTTAGCTTCACGCTGTATCCCGCATATAGCAGGGTAGGCAGAGGAAATATGTAAACCTAGTCTTAAGCCTCATCGTTCCCATTAACATATTCCGGTCTCCACTTTTCGCCGTATTCTAGAGGCAATGCATGTTGAGTGGCGGTACTTTTACAATCACACGCGTCATATCTATGAACAAAAATGAAGAAAAATTCTAAGCTATATGTAAAATTTAACAAAAAAATACATATTTTAACATTAAGTAAATTAGTCAGTAGTGAAATAAAATGCTTAGTATAAAAATAATATACTAATAAAAAAATAAGATGAATATTTTATTACATGGAAATTTTCTTTAAACGTTCTTTGTCCGACACAAAATCTCATCTCTAACGGTCCGATGACCTCAGGTCATAGGAACCCTTCACTCCTCGCGCTCTCACGGTCCATTTCAGCATCTTTTAGGGTTAAATTTATGAAATCCTGTTTCATCACAAAAGGATGTGCCGACATATCTTAAACTATCTCTAGTTATATTACTATTGAAGTAGTTTAGGAGTTCATCTAACGGTTACAACATATTTCTTTAGAATATCAGATAAATCTTATTATTAAGTGGAATACAAACATAACATTTTTGTTTTATAATGTTTGCCTTAGAATTTTTAAACTTTTTAGAACTTACAAGCTGAAATGAAATGATTATATTACATAGCTGGTAAGACGGCCTTTGGATTCTACACAAAAGAATTCGAAGGCCACGGATTCTATACAAAAAGATACGACAGTATATCAATATTTATATTATTATTATTAAAATAGCTATTATCTTACGTTAATAACTTGTTTACTTAGATTATCAGAAAAACCTTATTATTGAGTGAAATACAAACATAATATTAGATAAATATTTTAACAGTTGTTCTGTTTCACGCTATATCACGCTATATCACACAAATTGTAGGGTTGGCAGAGGGTACCTAGAGTTATCACACTCGGTTCCTGCTGAATTTTCGAGGCTTAACGTCTTAAGTGGGGGAACTTATCGTTGCGCTTTTGCTTTTGTACCAGACCGAAGAAATTATCCGATTGGAAATTTCACCCACAATAGTCGCGTTATATTCATACACTTATACTAACCATTGTGACCGCGAGGTTTTTTTCCTTAGAATAATAACATATACATAGTACTATTCAACATTTACATAGCTCTTAATGAGATTATCCATAACTTATATATAAATTGCCTCCTTTTCCACAAAAAAGAATATGACAGTATATCAATAGAGATATATTATTATTATTAAAATAGTCACGTTTATAACATTTTTACTCTGATTATAAGAGTTCTTGTAGAATAAAAACGTTTTAATTAAAAATATATAAAGTATATAAGAAGCTCTACTCTCTTCAACATATATATATATAGTTCTTAATGAAATTATACAGTATATAGCCGATAAGATACGGCCGAGGGGGGAAACAAATGTCCGCGCGTGTGGGTTGAGGCGTACGTGAAGACGGCGGACGAAGACGTGGTTATATCGGATGAAGTTGCTTTTACCAACTTTTATATAAATCAAATTAAAAATATGCGTCACGCTGAATCCTACACACAGCAGGTAGGCAGAGGGAACCTAGTGTTCAGATACCCCGTTCCCCAATTTTCGTCGAATCTTTCGAGGCATTACGTGTTGAGTGCCAGAACGAAGAATCGAAAAAAATATATAAATAATAATAATTCATTACCTCGAGTGGAAAGAGAACCCATAACCGTCGTGTTACACTCACACCCTTGTGCCCCTGCACCACGACGGCTCAGCTTTATCTATGTAAAGAAAATTTGTAAAGATATTTTCATTATGTTTTGCAAAGACAACTGTCATGTTCTATATTCTACAATAGTATGTAATATCCAATGCTAAGGTTCTTTTTTCAAAACGAAATGCCTATTTGAGGCTTTTGTGATATATTTAGATTTCTCCAGTCCTTCATGCAAGGTCCGATAGATAAAACAAACATGTGAATAAAAAAACTAACTCTAAACAATATTTTGTTGCAGATTATCAGTGGACATAGTTATGGAGCTCCACCACCAGTCGCCGACACCATCGTGAGGTGTAAACGGTATACCACATTCAACATTCACAACATATCGATATACAATTGCAAGACTTCTACAAATATTTCTCAAATTCGAGTGCAAACAGTTAAACTCAAATTAGAAATAATAATTCCATATTAAGCTTACTTATACAAAGAACTCAAGCAAAGAAGACACATAAAAAGTTATATGTAATGAAATAATCTCATAATGCCTATAATATAATATAATGAAAATTAAAACACAAATTATATAAAAAAATAGTATTATCAGCTAACACTACATCCACGTGAGTCCATTTGGGTAGAGTGCGGGCGACTTTCGTGAGGGTGAAAGCAGTTTGAAAGTCGGGTCGGTATTGATCGAGTGTCCCCGCGCCCCGCTCGACGCCCAATCCTTAGGATACTTATCTAAAACCCGGTGTACAGCTCTATGTTGTATATATTGTCTATGTTATATATGTTATCTATGTTATATATGTTATGTCAGATAGATAACTGTAGTGCTACGAGCTTTTTTTAATTATAGTTTTGTTACTAACAATCGATTTGAATGCTTTGATATTTTTTACGTTTGGAAAAAATTATCAGATGTAATTATTTTCTTTATATATTCTAAAATGTATGTGAATTTAGAAATGGTGGTGTATGAAAGTACACGGTTTTTTCAAATCTTTAAGCCTGAAAATATTATAAGAATTTAGTACTATTTAAGTACAAAAACCATGTGATTCTTTTGTTAAGATATTCGATAAATTATAAATGAAACTTGTTTATATTATAATAGATACTTCATAACAGTAATCAAAACTTTTAAGAAAATAAGTAAAAGTTATAACGATTTATAAAATCTAACACTAAATCTAACAAAAACATACTATATAAAATACACAATATAATATATAAAATCTTTAAGAATATCGAAGTCGTTACCTCGATATATAGTGATGAAACTAACACGAAACCAACCCTATCGCCGAAGAGCTGACACCTGAGGCCAGCCCTACTAAAAGAGTGCCTCATACTGCCTTATTCTGATTATACCTAAATCACACGTGTATGGAATAATCCTGATGAATAATACATAATAATTGATCAGCTTAAAATTTTAAGTTATCTGGTTATAGATAACGTAATATTACACATTACATTACATATAGATATTGGACTGATGTCTGTCGTTGAATTAGTTACTAAATTAATATTTTTAAAATTTACAAAAAATTATATGTTCACTAGTAATGGAGAACACATTAAAACAGATTCATGTATGTTTGTTTACAAAATATCATTTTCACTTGAACTTGTAAATGAAAAAGGAACAATTCTTTTAAATCTACTGTACGCATTGTAGACACACACATAAAGTATATAGAGTAAAAAATGTTAGTATATATATATATATATATATATTAAACTATCACTATCTCTTTTCTTTTAAAAAAGAAATATAAAATAAAATTAACTGCAGTATTCATGTTTTTCTTGCCTAAATAAAAAATAAAAGAAATGTAACCATCAGAATAGGCGCGCGTAACGCGACACTTTCGTGCGCGCTCGTCTTACTGCCACTTGATTAATGTGTGTACTCTACACGCTAATCACCACTCGAGGAGACATAGATAGCCGTTATTATTATTTCATACGACACAATTACTTAAAATCTAAAATATTACATATTTCGGATACATATTGTAGCTATATGGTATATTTAAATATATCAATCAACATCAGCTGGTATATAAAATTAGGTCTACATGATATCCCGCATAAAGCAGGATAGGACCTTAGTGTTAAGACACTCCGTTCCCAACTTTCCACGGAATTTATCTTCATAGATGTTTTTTCACATAAAAAAAGCTCTAAAAAAGTCACAACTAAAAACTAAAACGAATACAATTAAAAAATATATAATAAAGCTTAAAATCCAATCGCTCAATTGCACAGTACAACAAACCAATTTCCTTAAAACGTTTTCGAATTTCGCATCGTCCAATCGTCGAAAGGTTCCATTTCACGCCGTCCGGCATAATTAATGGACATCCTACAAAGTGGGTATTAAGAAGTGGAAGGGAGTAGATCGATACGGTCTCCACACTTTAGGTTCCTTGCGGGGGCGTACTGTCCGGTTTTCGTTGCGGTTCCCACAGGGGTGTTTCTTCTTTCGTTCCTTGGCGGCCCCCGCCCCCCACCTCCGGACCTCGGCCAGTTATTAAAGAACTTCCAGAGCACATTGCGTGATGTTCCCAGCCCCTATTTATTATGAGGGGCTCGGGATGTGGGGGATCTGTTAACGCTGGCACAGTTTATATCTTCTTCCATTCCTTAGGGGGTGGGGGTTGGGGGTGTGTTGTATATGTGTGAGTGGGGCTCCTCAACTTTAAGATTGTTAGAGGGGTCGCAATCAGAACTAGCTAGTGCTTTTCATTAGAAGAGATGGTTATCGCTGTTGTACGTGTTTTGTTTGACGAAAACGTTCATTTGTTTGTTTTGTTCTCTTTGTTTAAGAGTTTCCCAAAGCGTGACTTTAATAATAAGTTGCAACAATCGCCTTCAATATATCTCAGGAACAGGCAATTACGTTTATATATTGATTCATTTATTATATTTATTTATAATATTTGGAATTTCCTATTTCAATTTTTATAACATAATTCAGAAATCCATATTTTCTTACTATCTCACATTTATCAAAAATATATTAGAATTATTAAAAACACGTTGTTTATTGTACTTGGCTTTTATTAAAAATATTTTGATTGTAACGCCAGTGGCGCAGAGAAACAACAAGCGTGTGACAGAACGCGACATGTTGTGGGTTCGATTTCCACTCGAGAAACTGAAAAATAATAAATATTTTCATTTCTTCGATCTGATGTCTAAAAAGCGCAACGCATAAGTGATAACGGTCACTTATAAACGTGCCCGCAATATTTCACACTGGACTGCACAGCATAAATCCCTAAGCCACCAGGAACTCTCACTTAATATGCAGCATCACACAGACTCACTTCTTTAATCTCGAGCTGCCGTGAACGACGCAAGACACGTGACGAGAGAGACAATTATAAAGAATATTCCAGTATATTGTATAATAAACAGCGTCTAGACGTGTCTCTGGATAATTTCATTATAAATACTCTTAAGTTAAGTTTGTTTGTTTAAGCGAATTATCTTTGCTTCACACGGTCGCAATTTGAAATAACAATATTTTATAATAGTTGAAGATGTCTTATTTTCTTTGGATAAAGTTCTGTGAAATTATTTTAAGTTCAATCTGTTTTAGCTTCACGCTGTATCCCGCACAGCGGGATAGGCAGAGAGAGTCTAGCCAAGTAGACATGCCCACAATCAAATCTATTTTAAATTATATTTAATTTTTATTTAAATTTAGCAAACAAATTTAAAGTGTTTCTTATAAAATTACATGGGTGAATCAAAGAGATGGAAGAGTGCATTATAAATTAAAATATATTTTTGTTAATGTAAAAAGTTAGTATTACAATATTGTGACGAAGAACAGATATATTTTATCTGTATATCATTTTATAAATATCTAAAAAAATAAGGGAAAATATCAATATATTTTTATTATATTGATTACAAGAGTACAGCTAACAATTACTTTCTTGTTGCTTCTTTAAGCTTGCACAAGAGGCTATAAAGCCAATAGAAAATAAAAAATAAAAAATTACAGTATATTGTTATTTTTAAATTTTTTTACTCACGTATGAGCTCATGTAATTTCATCCTCCTTTAAAACATCTTCATTCTAGCACGCAAGTTTTCTTAATAAATATCTTATCTCTCTTTCCCTAACGGCTCCTGTCAGTCAGTTGTAGGTTTTGCAAAACTGTAGAATTTTAGTGTGTCTAGATTCTTAAATTGGTCAGATCTCACCTCTGAGTTTTTCCTCTGTGTTGCCAGAAATTACCATCTTCTCGAGGCAATAGTTTCTGCTTATTAGATACACCATAAAACAGAAACTATTGCCTATATGTCTATTTACTCGTCTCTTAAATTTCGCAAGGTGGATAGAAAGAACTGTATGATAAGTAATTTCATTCCATGAATTGTTGAAAAATTGTACAAGAATTTCAGCGCCGACATTTTGATTCTTTTCGACAATATACCCGCAACTGCTCTAATATTGTTAATGGGTGAAAATTTACCATCAAGTCGTCCTCCTATCTGTTTTCCTTTTTTTTTTCAACAAATAAAAACATATTTTACGTAGTTTATTCTATCATCAACTTAAATCTAAGAATTCAAAACTATTAAATACAGATATGTCATCTAATTAAATATAATAAATTTCTAGATTATATATACATTTTACAATATAAACTCTTCAATATAAATATTTGATTTCTTGAATATTTAAGTCAAACCGTACCTCTTTACATTCAGCATATTTTTAAGACGAACAAAGAGTGCTAGAGCGATGCAACTCAACGCCGCGTTTTTATGAACTAGAAAAAAAAATAACATTCTCCAGGTTTAATCGAACCCAAGACCATCGTTTGTATACTCAAGTGTGAAGCCAAAGAACACTATTGACTAATAATAGGATTACCACTATAACAATATAAAAATATATATATATATATATATATTCTAATAAAAATATATTCACCGTTGCATTTAAAATGAATGCACGTTACTTATTTTAAAAATGGAAGCCATTAAGCATACTACGTAAGTTAACGCGATTTTAATAATTTAAATGAATAAAGAAATCTTCCATTCCTAAAGTTTCCAGCTTCATTTCCTAAAGAAAAGAAAAATCCACGCTCGTAAGTAAAACTGTGGAGGAAAATAATTTTAACACATCCGACTTAAGTAGGGCTGTCGCTGCATCGTTTTTGATATGAGAAATATATGAATATAGACAGTGGCTTAATTTTTGTATTTTAAATTTTAAATAATCGAAGTGCTTATATAGACTATGAGAAATGTAGTCCTGCTAAAATCCAAATAATTGTTTGATGATAAATTTTTATAATAAAAAATATGTCAAATATAAAATTAGTTTATAATTTCAAACTTAAATGATTAAATTTCAGAATTATTCCAGTCCACTCTTTTAAATCTAGTTTTGGATATAGGTCTCTTGTAATCTCATCTACTCTTGTGGATCTTGTGCAGTGGAGATAGAATCTTGTCCTTCTAATTGCACGATGTCGTCTCTCCATGTCCTCGTCTTCCTCGCGGACTAGTATGAGCTTCCAGTCTCCGCTTATTAAATTATTTTTTAAATATCTAACATTTAAATATTATATATTCAGCTGATATAACCCTACGGTCATTTTGTTGGTCGAATGCTAAAGCGCCGGAAAGAGATTTGCATTAAATTGTCTTCTTATAAGGCTCCGTTCTGCGTCTAACTTTTTTTTGTTGCGTTCGCCACTTTTCACGCCCGCGGAAAAATTATGTAAATTATTATTCAATTTCATTTTATATACTTTTGTCTTATTATTTTATGAAAATGTGCTTCTTTTATATTACAAATACTGTAAGTGTTTTTATTAAAATATTATCAATATGTGGAACTTTTTGAAATAAATGTTAACGTAATATATATCAACAGCATAGTCTCATGCCCAATAAAAATCAATATTAGAAAAAAAAAAAACAAATAATTCATAGATAATATATTCAACTACACGAAAGTACACATCCAGATAATTAAAGTGCGATCTCAAGTAAATTCTCTCACGTAAATCGAATAACGCCGTCCCTCTAATAAAGAAATTCCGGTTCGTCACAAACATTGCGAGGTAACGCCGCCACGGCCATGGAAATCTACAAGTAACCCGCGCGAAATCGTAAACGACCAAGCGGGTTGAATACAAAACAGCCTCCCGACCCCCATACTCACCCCCCCCCCCCTCCCCACCCGTCTTCGAACCCCTCTTCCTTAATGGGTAACAAAGACACCCCTCTTACGCCCCAATGTGTTTGTGCTCGGACTGTGTGTGCGTTTAGTTTCGTTCGTTCATTCGTTAGCGGTTATCGCTGTGTGTGTGAGTTGAAATATCTGATATTAAATTTCGGGCCTATATCAATATTCACTGGCTGTTTATAATGAATCGTTACTTTCATGAGTCATCACTTTATAAGTCGATTCTTGAAAATTTTCACAATTTTATATAATAATATATATAAATATATATATACATATAAGTATATTACATTATGTGGCAGCTTTCTATACAAAAATGTCTTGCTTTATGATAGTTAACACAGTTACGGCAAAACTCCATTTTGAAGCCATCTGACTACAATGCGAATATAATTTAAATGTATAAAGTAAACATATTTATAAAATATTGTTAGCCATTGATTTACTGATTTTAAATTAGACATACAAACGAGCAGATCAAAAGTTATTAAGTAAATTACATCATAAAAAAAATTATAATAAATTAATAAAATAGCACATAGGTAGGTAGGTAAATATCACTTTTTTACATGGAAATTTTCACATTAAAAAATACACATTCTATTACACTTTGGATATGAAAATATTGTACAAAACGAATAAATTAGAAAAACATGTTCTTAAAACAGTTTAATTTTTTTTTTGTTGATAGAATACAAAATACAATATAAATTCGGATATATAATATTTTGTTCACTATTTCAGTTATATTACTTTCTTGAAAACTATTGTTCTCGTTGATATTTTAATGCTACTGCGAAAGTTGTAGATTCGTTAAGATTCGTGATTCTGAGTATAAAGTATATTACTGTAAATTTTATTTATATATACATATTCAGATTTTTTTTCGTATCAGTAGAACAAACACAAACTTTCAGATTTATAGTACCTAATATAGGATTGGACATCATTATATGTACTCAAATCCAAAAATATATATAATTATTTCATTTTCACAATTCAAAAAGTACAAAAAAAATATATTTAAAAAGTATTTTATAATATATGATATTTTCTTAGTCTTTCATCTAGTACTAATTACGATAAACGGAAAAATAACGGCGGCAAACAAAAACCAGCAATGGCGTCGCGGCGTAACTTAGCGGTGTGCGCGAGAAAGTGTGCAAAGTTGCTTTTGTAATTTTTATATGTTTCATCTTTAGAAGGGGAAATGTAAATAAAAATGTTATTACGTTACTGACATTCAGAATTTGCTTTCAATTTTAAAATATGATAAGACTAGTAAGTATAAAGCGATCTCTTACAACAAGAACACAGAACGGTGCAAAAATTTTTTACAAACTTACATACTATACCGAATAAATAGATTAATATATACATATGTAGATAAATATATATATATATATATATATATATATATATTATAAATAAACAAATATTCATACAGAAATTAAGCGTAATAAAATCAGTTTATAGACTGTTCCAGGTTGTTTAAGATGACGTTTATATAACATATTTTATTTTAGTTATCCAAAATGGCAAACTAAAAAAATACATAAAAGATATTAATTATTAAATATTTTTTATACTTCATTTTTAGATCATAATAGATGGCGTACGTGTCGCACACTAAATAGCACTGTAGTCCAACATTCATTTACACGAAATTAATATTAATTTAATTACTTTCAATCGGATATTTTTTCCTAATTACTACAATTCCAAATTCAAATCAACTTTTAACATATATACTATTTTACTTCATTTCAATTAAGTATTTAGATTATTATTTTTCACAGGTAACTTATAAGAGTTTTTAACAGATTTTAAATATTACATTATGTAAAAATAAATAAAATTACTTGAATTTTAACACCCACCAATATATCGTATGAATGAAAAATTAACCTAACCCTTTTAACGCCGCCATATTAGCATAATGATGCCGGACGTCGGAAGAGACGGACATAAATCAGACGCCCCGCGAATTCGCAAAACCTTATAATATAAGGACAGACAATGCAATTTTTTATGAATGCTAATTTATTGCTGCGCGCCTACAACAAAATAATTATTTAATTGAAACCTCTCGTGTTTAATGACACAGGTCCAAAACAAGGTCCATGGATATGTAAAATATATATTTTTAGCAGCACAAGGGTAGACAGAGCGAACCTATTTTTTAAGCATTTCGATCCCCATAGAATTCTGTAGGCATTGCGTGTTAAGTGGTAGAAGCAACACCGCGCTTACTCTCGACATCAGAGCGAAGAAATTAATTTATGAAATATATCATTTCTCCGAGTGAATGGTATATAAGTTGTAATCGAATCCACAACCTGTCGCGTTTACAGTTACGCGCTTGCACTACGACTGGCTGTAATGGAAAAAGGATATAATTTTAAGTATAAAAAAATCAAAAGCGTTTGTTGTTGTTGTTGGTTAACAAGAAAAATCCAAGCTTTACCAAACTAAAGGTTCACTAAGCGAATATTAACCTTAATAGGGATCGGTAACCGCATTAGTGTTTAACAGGTCATGGCTGCACAGATAATGCCTAATAGTCTACAAAAATAAAACACTACTACAAAATAATATTATACTCAACAGGAAATTCAACCTTATTACAAGTAAATAAATGCTATAGATGAAAAAATAAATATACATCTATTTAGGACAGGTCCGTTCAGTAATTTTCTTTCGAACGCTTCATTGGCGCGAAAAATTGCGTTTTTCAAAGGAGTGTTGCCTAGTCTGTGGAAGATTGACCGCCATTTTGAACAATTGACACAATTAGAAGCGGGAAGCTACTAATATGTTAATATATTTTAATCTTTAATTTTTTTTCTAATATACTAGCAATAGCATAGAAGAGTCCTAAGAAATACTGTTAAGCTTCCTACATCTTAATAAAATATTTTTCTCGATAAATTTTAATTAAATTGGAAACTATAGTATAAAAATATTGAAGAATGTATGACACGAAAATTGATAATTTTGGCTATTCGTCTATTTATTTAAAAGTTAATAGTTTTAGGAAATAAAGGCCATTGATCACAAGTAAATAACCTGAATTTTGTAATATTACATTTAATTTAATGAATTTGTCGTACCCTTTTATATTTTTCTTATTTCTATTTTTGCTGTTCTGTAAAGAATAATCTTTAAAAAAGAATTAACAAATAATACCTACGAAAAATAATTTGCTAATATTTAGACTTATTGAAAAGCCTCAGTTGCACCATCTTTGATTGGGTAGCTTAATAAAAAGTTTACAACCGCTACGTGATAGAGGTCAGTGTCAAAAAATTCAACAGTACTGCTTTTCGACACAGTGTCTCTAGTGTTATATTTTGTAGCGCCCTCTAGTGTGGAATAGGAATTTAAAAATTTTTCTATTAAAATATTTATTGGTGTAGATAGAAATATAGATACCATTTACTGATACAGAAGTTAACATTAAATAAACAAAATATATATATTTAAAAAATAAATTAAAAAGTTTACCCTGTACCCAGCACATAGCAGGGTAAATAATTCAAATGGGTAATCAATCACATTTCATTTTAATGTACATCAATAATAGCCTAATAACGACTAAAATTTGACTTAATAGTAATATTATTTAATAATAATATTTTAATAATTGTTATGACGAAATGTAATCATTATAAACATATATATTTTAGCTAATACAATACATACTTTATCCCTAGCACAGTAGTCAGAGAGAACGGAACGCCAAACACTACGGTCTCTACATACCTCTTTCACCTCGTCTACTGTCATTAACTTCTTCAGACATGCCCTCCGTGGGGTCCTCGTGCTTTTTACCGAGGTCTCCCCCTACCTCTCTTGCCAAATCATTTCCATCATAAATCTTTTTTGCCATTCTTTCATCACTCATTCATTCGACGTGCCCAAACCAGCAACGTTCTTCTTTAATCTCACCGTGACATTCTCGCTAGTGTCTGCCATTCTGTGTATCTCTTCATTGCGGATTCGATCAGCTATGCTGACTCCGCATATCCTCCGAAGAGATCAGATCTCCACGGCATTCATCTTTCTTTCAATGCAGCTGAGACTCCGTGAACCCTGTTACCGGCAGCAATACGCTTTCCAGATCCATCTCGTATCTTCTATCTCTACTGAACACACTTCCCAAGTATACTATTTCATTTTATGTTTGTATAATACTTCGGAACAAAATAATGTCTCAGAGTCATACAAACTTTAGACATTGCTAACTATAATATAATATTTTTTTTAAATCCTTGTGTTACAATCTACTTTATCTTATTAGTTCATTAAAAATAACTTTGGGTACAAGCGCTGTCATACTTATTTGCTCGTCTGACTTTCAAATTAAGGAGTAACTGGGTAGAATCACTTATCTAAGATAGAAAACATAAAATATACAATTGTGTATTTTATTAAAAATTGAATATAACTTTAAAATGTAAAATAAAATAAATCTCATATCTCATTAGAATGACAAACGGACATACAGCTGCTGGACCGGTCCTCACCCTCATGGATGGTCCACGTATTCTATTACAAACCTATAATTGTTTCCTCCGATATGCTTATTTAAACTTTTACGTTTTTATATTGAAATTCGAATACATTTGTCCTAGAAAAAAAAACAATTAGATACTACAAATTTTTTTTTTTTTTGAGATAACGTTAGTCGTTAAATTCTA
This sequence comes from Heliconius aoede, assembly GCA_037355905.1. Lineage (NCBI taxonomy): Eukaryota > Metazoa > Arthropoda > Insecta > Lepidoptera > Nymphalidae > Heliconius > Heliconius aoede. The sequence goes on along the minus strand of JBAIZZ010000116.1, from coordinate 849,403 downwards.
ACTGTCAATTAAAGTAATTCTAGATAAAACTTTGAAAAAGGTTTGAAAAATGTATTTATCATTAAGTTTTTATTTAATTTAATTAGAATTAATTGACGTAATTTTAAATAAATTAAGGTTGTTTTTTTTTCATTTCATTTTGGGAAAGAATATAGAATTATTATGTTTGTTTATGCGATGGTTTTTCTAAAAAAAAAGAGAACCAATTTAATTGCTAGTTCAGAATTTTAATAAGTATAAGTGTAGCTTTACTTTACTTTAAAATACTGAAAATGTATAAAACAAGAAAAAAATAACAGGAAGGATTGCACGTGCAAATACCTTATTCAGAAATATATTCATTTAGCGGCTTAACACAAAACAAACATCGAAAGTGACACTCGAGAATAAAAAGATCGCAGAGTACTGTCGGCACAAACCTGTAAAGCATTTATAATATTAAATATTAATTTTGTATCTTACATGTACTTAATATGTAATAATTAATTTAGTGTAATAATTAATTTAGTTAAATTAATTAATGTAATAATTAATTTAGTGTAAGTGTGTTTTTTTTTACTTACTATTCTACATCAATAAATGAACCTATCCAATAAATAATCAATCTTTTTCTTCAATATACCTTTCATTATATGTTGTTGTTGTAATTCCCGAAAAAAGATTTTTTCTACTTCACGCTGCATCCCGTATCATCACGATAGGCAGATGGAACCTAATGTTAAGATACTCCTTTCGCACTTTCTACCGAACTTACAAGGCATTGCGTGTTGAGTGGCGGAACTAAACAACGCACTTTTGCCTTGGTAATAGAATGGATTAATCAAAACATTAATAAATAATAATATATTCCTACAAGTGAGAATCGTATCCACAAGCGTCGCGTTACAGTCACACCCTTGTACCTTTTCACTACGACGGTCTCAGAAAAATAAATAATTTTTCAAATAAAACGACTAAAATATAAATATAATTTTAAGAAGGTAACATTTTTGTATACCTACCTTTATATACGTACTAGTTAAAACACTTCAAATATTTTTTCCTTTCATGCCAACGGTACCTGTTGAGCTCGCCTCTTCTTTTTGTGAGCGCGCTCGCACTAAAAATCAAATAAATCAAAACATAACCGATCACAAAGGTATAAACCAAACCAGTTTAGCCCGTACACAGCATCCACGGCATCCGCGGCATCTGGCTCCGATGGAATCACCTCACAAAAGGTTTGAAAAGACAAAGTCTAGTTTTTGGGCAACCGGTTCTTTTGATATTCAGCTATTTGGGTCATCAACGGTCAGATCTTTCATGGAGAGAACAGCTTTGGTTAGTGTCGTGTAGTTTTTATTGGGTGATGTTCGTTTAATTATACGTATTTAGACAGTCTTTTCAGTGTTCACTTTTGGTGTAAGAAAATCTAGCCTTTGGCCTAGAGGTACGAGTACATATGAAGGTGATAACTATGATGATCACTATGTCATTTTCTTCATATTGCAAGAAAGGGCTAAAGGATTAATAGAATAATATTTTTTCGTAGAGGCTTCGTTTGGATATGTAAAGGTAAGATTTTAATATTTTAATTGTATTATTTAACTTTTGAGGCCAGTCGCGGCGCAGGGGCAAATATGTGACTGTAAACGCTATATGTTATTATGTATTGTTCAAATAATAAACATTTCATTTCCTCGTTTAAGAATTAATTTCTTTGCTATGATCTCGAAGCGTGGCGTTGAGTTCCATCACTCAATGTCTCCAAAATTTGGCCGAAAATGGAGAAGAGAGTGACACTAAGTTCCCTCTACCTGCCGCGCTGTATGTGGGTTACAACGTGAAGCCGAGAAATTTTTGAATGAAGTAAAAACAACTTTGATATATGTAACTTACTAATATAATAAAATGATAATTATTATTGCAAATCGAGGCCTATCCACAAACCCCGCTCAGTAATCACTCATATATAACATTGAGCCCAAAAAAAAAACGCAGTTTACCAATCGTACCTAAGCACAGCAATTCGAGTATCGATTTTGGGATCCCCTTTCTCCTATTATTATTTTTTTACATAAAGAAAATATAAGGAGGAGTTTTGCAAGGGCGTAGAGCCCCTCACGGAGTCGCGGCGGCGGTGTGCGTGCGCACCGAGAATAGTGCGGTGCGACAGTGTGCGGGCTTGAGACGATCGACGGACGCGCGCTGTATAGGGGGTGATTTGTAGGTGGATAACTTGGTCTTAGTATTTGTAGGTTATTGAAATCGTAACTTAATAAGATATTTATCACGATTACGTAGAGGGCAGTTTCGGCGTTGGGGCAAGAGCGTGTGACTGGTAAAAACGACAGGACGTGGGTTCGATCCCCACTGGTAGAAAATTCAAATATTTAATATTTTCATTTGGTGTCGAGACAAAATGGCGTTCTGCAACTGCAACCATACATAGTGACATTGGCAAACAAAACAACAAAAATTGATGGTGTTATTTTAATATAATAATTGTATCGAATCCTGTGACCATCTAGTATTGTACAGTGTTTGAAACTGTCAGATGTTCTAACGTTTATTTAGAGTACCTAATATATACATAAGTGACTAAGCACCCCCGTTTCCACGGGGGTAACCCCCCCGCTATTTTTTTTTATATCATCAAATAAATCCGTGCTGTAGTTTATGCGTAAAAGTGAAACAAACATCCTCACAATCTTCAACATTTATAATATTAGTAGGATTAAACTGTTTTCAATTGTTTAATTTAAAAATAAATAAAGTTAAACTCAATTACACTTGTTTAAATCAATTATGCTAATGATTTTCTTGGTAATTTTTAATTCATGTAAATTTAAAATTAAAATTGTATTCAACAATATACGATACCACCAACATAAGATAAATTGCAAAAAAACTTAAAACAGTGTAAAATTTTTATTTTATCCTTACGAGGGTCCTGTAAACACATTTTATGACTTCGGCATGATTGAGATATGAATAGAAGCGAATATCACACACGCTCCATGTGTATTTAAATTATTCGGAAAAAGATTTTATACTTCATAGTAGTTCACTTCGTAGTATTTCACTTACAATTACCTTATTTTATTAGAGTTTGCTGACGCTACTACATTACAAATAGTCAAAGTAAATCATGCAATGAATTCAACTCAAGTAAAAACTTCAGCAGTATTATATTTTTTAACATTCACCAATGAATACATGACTACAGAAATCGGCACCAAGTGGAAAGGAAGTGTCTTAGCACTAGCTCCCCAGGTTCCCTCTGCCTACCTTGCTATATGTCGATGACAGCGTGAAACTAATAAAAAAATAGTACATCATTTAATATAACAGGTGTAGGTGGTATCATCGAGTTTAATTAGTTATTTTATTTATTTAGGCTTCACGGAGCACCCAATGTAGCGAAGTAGATAGAGGCACCCTAGTGTTAAGACACTCCGCAATTCTGGAAGCAATGCGTGTTGAGTGGCGGATTCTCGACACCAGAACCAGTAAATATTTCATTTCCTCGATTGGGAATCGAACTCACACGTCTGTGCCCCTGCGCCACAACTAGTTTTACTAATACAAATAGTTAACTATTAACTATTAAACCGTCAAAGACCATCAGTCACTGTATAAGAAACGAGGGGCCGAAGAAAGCGTCTCTTAGCATCTCCCCTTCTTGCCCGCGCACGCACACTCCTATTACTGTTTTAAAAAATACTATACACACATACACAGACGCAGCTATCAATAGATTCATTAGACGCATTTCTTTGATACGGCCGTGCTTTTAGCGAGGTCCCGGCAAGCTTTCGGAATAGGTTCCACTAAAATGTGTACATGCGACTGTGGACTCTATTTCTATAATATAATATGGGGGCGATGTTATTTAAATAGAAGCAAAGTTGTTTTTGTTGAGAAGTAATTGCGTCTTTACTTTCTGGATATTTTTTTTTTCTTTACCCTCTCGCAAGGGCTCCAAATGGAAACCCTGTCGAGATCCGTTTGATGTGCGTCTTGTAAGAATAAACGATGGGGTTCGGTTTTTTTTTTTGGGAATATTAATATACTTGTTTGATATATAGATTATATATATATATATATTTATATTTTGTTTTTATAATTTAGATGGGAAGTGCTGAGGACTTAAAATGAATTTAGTGATAGCACTCAAGAGTGACGTCCTATCTGGCCATAAACATGTGTAAATTTTCAGTTTTCAGTGTAGAGTTGATAATACTTGGCTATCCAAGTTATCAACTCAGCACTTTGCCTTGATACCACGACGAAGAAATGGAATTATTAAATATTTCACCTCCTTGTATGGGAATCGAACCGTCGTATTTACAGTCACACGCTTATGCCTCTTTATATTAAAAAGTAAAAATTTAGTGAATACACCATTAATTAAACGTATTCAAGTATTGTTCTCTGTAAACTATTTACTATCTACTAGCAAACTGCAAAAGAAAGGGCTACAACAGTACGTGCTTGCCACATCGATAAGAAGCTTAAATCCTCCCTTAATGTTTAGCTTAATGAGACTATACCGAATCTTTAATGATTTAGAGCGAATACTCTAATAATAATAGAATCATTTTCTGTAAAAATTATTTTTTATTGTAAGAAAATTGTACTCAATATGACAAAGGTAGATAAGTAAATCTCTAAGGTTTTTTAAGTGATTATAATACCTATATGTATTAAATTGAGTTCTGCCACACAGCGCGCAATGCCTCCAGAATTCGGCAGAAAGTGGGGAACGGAGTGTCTTAACATTAGGTTCCCTCTACCTACCCTGCTGTGTGCGGGGTACAGCGTGAATCTGATTTTATTTTAATTATCTTGATAATAACAAAATAAAATAGCCGACAAAAATATTCTTATTTAATATATACATTCCAATTTAAATTCCCTAAATTAACAAGTTTTGAATCAAATCAAAGAAAAATTATTTTATATATACTGTATAGATCTCTCTAACTACCCCGTTAAGAATGAATCGTTAAGTCATAGTTGTTTTATGATTCATTCATTATTTATTTTATTATGACCGTTTAAGCAAAACAAAGGCATTCCAAGGGATGTGCCTTGTATTGTAGATATAGCTGATATAGATCGATTTCAATATTAGAATTTGATAAACCACTGCACGCCGGGAATTCGGGGGAGAGACCACCAGTAGGCACACATTAATGTAAATCATCGTTATTTATAACTTGAATATTGTGATATTTTATTATTTATGATAACACCGACCCATTAAGTTATTGTTGTCTACGCTTACTAGATGAAGTAAATCACCCTTCAATTCGCAATTTCTCCAAAACGGAGTGTCTTAACACTATAGTCCCTCTGCGTAGATGCTGCGTGAAGATAAAAATATTTTCTTTATAAATTATCATAAACAAAATATTTCACAATAAAGTAATGAGAGCGATTAATATCGCTCTCATTGTCATCATTGCTTCAGTATGTATCTACATGAAATAAATCAAAAAAGTGCATTATTTGTTTGCTTCCAATATTTATAGTTAGCTATTTCTATAAAGAAAATTAATATTTGAGTAACAGTTTCTATTATAATAATATACGCAGAATAAATATATGATTTGTGGCCTTCAACCCCCAAGGTCACAATTCAGGGAATCAATAAATTTTAAATATACTGGGGTAGAGAAAATCTACTTATTAATTCATTTTTCATTATTTTTGTGAAATATTTTAAATTCATTTGGATTGTACTCCCTTCGTTAAACCTTGTAGATAAAATGAAAACACTATAATTCTCTTCATTTCTCTATTCACTTACAGAATTTAACACTACGAGTTCCCTCTACCTACTCAGCTCTCCAGAAAACAGCGAAAAGTTAAAAGACCATTAAAATTTTCATAATAATTAAATGTAATTTATAAATAGCATATTATAAATAGGTAGTTATGGTCTATACAGGTTATCCTTCAATTTAATTATCTGCCCCCTCATCACGGTATACTGAATACATCGGAGCCAGTCTCCACTGAACCGGCGGCGACCTGCTGAGACGACTTACTTACTTGGACGTTTCTGTGTGGGACAAACAAACAAAATTATTTGTAGAAACTTTTGGCAGAAAGTGGAGAACGGAGTGTCTTAATAGTAGATACTAGTCAATTTAAAGTAAATTACCCATATTCATGTTCATCTAATTTATGTGAGTAAGAGGCCAGGGGCCAGGGGCACAAGCGTGAATCTGTAACAGACGAGAGGTTGGGAGTTCTATTCCCACTCGCGAAAACGAAGTATTTATTATTTTTATTCCATTGCTCTAGTGTCGAGGCAAAGCGTGGTGTTGAGTTCCATCACTCAACACCGCGCATCGCCTCAAAAATTAGGAGAAGGGAGTAAGAAAGCAAAGTATTTTAATACTAGACTTTCTTTGTCTACCCTGCTACATACATAATACGGATACAGCGTGAAGCTGAATAAAAATTGTAACTTATACTTATATATAAATATATTAGTTTATTATATATTACATATAACCCATATATAATATTTAGTATTGATTTTTTTAGTGATTTAATTTTGCGTTTCACAATAGCCAATCCCTTATAACTTACGGCTTAAAATTATTTATGTCACTGAAATAGTAAAATATATGCTCTGTTACAGCTACGTCTGTTTGTTTATAGAATGCCAGATATAGATTTACAATATAATATACAAGTATAGACTTACAATGTAGACTACCAAAAATAAAAAAAGGGTTCTTTAAGTCTTTAGATGGCTTTAAATAGGTATAATAAGTTCATATGACTTCACTTCACTTTCCGAAAATTTTGGAGCCATTGCGTACTGAACGGCGTAACTCAACGCCGCCCTAAGCACAAACATTAATTAATAATTTAAATGAACATACGAAGATCCTTGTAAGTAATCAATCTCGACGAATTTCCGCATCTTGATGTTGGTAAATGTGATTAGGGGTGCAATCAAAGCACGGTGAAGTGTTTCCTGCGGAAGCGCCGCCCCCCGCCCCTTGGTCGCGGACATGATGGAGACTGGTAACTGGTAACTCATTATATGTATTGGAATTCAATATATTGATATGGTTGGAAAGTTAATTATTTGTGTGGACGGAATCTTGAAACCGTCGTGGTGCAGTGGCACAAGGGTAACTGTAACATGACGTTTGTGTGCTCGATCCCCACTCGAGGAAGTGAAATATTTATTTACTTTTATATTTCCATTTCTTCCCTCAAAAGGCGGCGTTGAGTCCTGCCACTCAACACGCAATGCCTCCAAAAATCGGCAGCAAGTGGGAAACGGAGTGTCTTAACACTAGGTTTCCCCTGCCCTGCTATATGCGGGATACAGCGTGAAGCTGACAGTAAGTCCCTACCTAGTACTTAATTTTGTATCTGTAATATTATTTTTCTATTCTTATTCTTTTTAAAGTAGCGGGTAAGCATAAAGTAATTTAAAATATCGTTGTACAGAGTACATAGATATTTATGTTAATTAGGAATCCATACTTTCTCATTTTACACTTACAATAAAAACATTAATACTTGTTTTTAATGATAAAAACAAATTGACTGGCTAAATAAACAATATGCAAAAAAAATAATTTAAATTTAATAATACACCGAGAACGAACAATAACTTACAAAAAATACAACAATAAAATAAAATATTGAAAAACGAATATTATAGAAATAGGTAATAAGGACCAAAAATGTTAATTCGCCCAACGTGGGGCTCGAACCCACGACCCTGAGATTAAGAGTCTCATGCTCTACCGACTGAGCTAGCCGGGCTGATATATGAGCTAGGTAATGTAGAGTGGTTACAAACTCATTTTAATAATAATTCATCTGTAAATACGTAAAAACGTCTAACATAGTTAATTAACTATTTTAATATTATAATAAAACAAAATTACAAAAATATAACTAAATTATAAACTATCAGATCTTGATCTTTTATTTTAAGAAATCTAAATAAAAAATAGCTGACATTGACACAGATTTTCGTTACAACACTTGCAGTCATTTGTCAACATTAATGTCACATCATTCCCGCCTATATTTGTTTCAACTATATAAATTATTTTTTTTTTTTTTAGAAATATAGAGCTAAAGACATATCAGTAATATTATAACAGAAGAAATAGAGATTTGAATATTTAACTACGAAATATATATATAACTATTTGTGGAAATAAAATATAAATTGATAAACAAAATATTTTAGAACATTCTTGAGATTTTAATTAGAAATAGTTCTAAATATCTCAATTTTTACTGAAATAAATAGAAAAAATAATGTGAAAAAATCCATGGTTTGGCGAATACTATCACCGATTTTTCGAGAAACACCTAAAACACAAATATATTTTAAACAAAATGTACAAATATTACAATTTAAGAATAATTTGTTTCCCAATTGACTCTACTTATAGTGATATCCACTGCTGTCATAGCAGTCCAGGTCTTCCCAAGTACTTAAACGTCCACCCAGAGCTCGTAAAACAAATTAGTTTGTCTGCTATGACTAAGAAACAAGACGTTCAACATATAGATATATTAGTATATACTCGTAACTGTACCATCACGCAGTTATGAATAGAGGGGTCCTCTCACAGAATTGAGGGTTCACTTGCAAGGAGCTTTCGTGGTATAATATACCCCATACCTATTACAAATGTATAAAACAAAGTCGTTAATCGTTTTAAAAAGTACTTACATTATTAGAAAAAAAAGTAGAAATACTTTTATTTTTTTACAATTAAACTTTCAAATAACTATACTTCGGTATAGTTATATAAATTGGTATAATACATCAATATGATTACAAAATTATTTATAAATATTACGCTAAATAGATGCACTATTTAATTAAACAAAATAATTATATAGAACTTAGTAAATAATAAATAATATCTAACTAAAAAAAAATTGAAAAATGTTAACATTCAATTTTTTTTATATTTAAATTAATAAATTTATCTAGTATTTCATACTAACGTTCCCTTTAGGGTGACCCATATCGTCCCATGCTAAGTAAATGGACATCCTTTCATCAAGAGCTTGTAAGACAAATTAGTTTGTGTTCGATAGACGACTGACATCTTAGCTGAGGGTTGAGGGTCCCTCATATATACCTATCTAAAGAAATATTATACTAACTGTAATGCCATACATAATTTTTTTTTGTAAAGTAAAATTTTCATAAAATTTAACTTATTTCAGAAAGAACTCTGGAGGGATGGCGTGTTGAGTTAACGCCGCGCTTTTGCCTCAGCACCAGAGCAAACAAATTAAAATATAAATTTAAATAAATATTTCCTTTCCTCGAGTGGGGAGTGAATCCACAAGCAGTCGGTCTTACAGCACACTTTATGCCCCAGCGCCACGACCGGCCTCATTATTTAGGTATAAGCACCGCAAAATGTTTTATCTATATTATGTAATAGGGAAAGAAAAGTATTTAAAATATAAACATTCTTTTGAGTAAGGATGGTTTTTATTGACATATAAATTTTTTCTCTTTTTGTCTTCACGCCATTTTCGGCACGTATCCCACACATAGCAGGGCAAGGCAGAAACTGGTAGCCCAGCGTCGAATTTACAGTTACACGCTTGTGCCCCTGCGCCACGACTGGCCTAAAACATTATGTACTTAGGTATTTATTTTTTTATTAATATTATCTAATTTATTGTTTTGCAGTAAAACTAAGTAAACGGCCAAACCGTCTGATCAAATACAGATTATATAAAATACAAAGTAGGTATCCCTTGTCGATGTCCCTGCTAATTATCGTCAGCGACGGGTGGTCGGACGGAGACCACGTGACTGGCTTTATATAATAAATAAATTATATATAGAGAACGGTGCGATATCTGTTTTGTTCATATTAAATTAAAAAAAAATGCCGCAATATTGAAGGAGAATAATTTCTGGTCGGACGATATGTAATCCATTGTTATCTGTGTTATTTAATTTACATTTCCTTCACAAATTAAAATATGTCGTCTTTGTACAGCGGCACAAGCGTGTGACTGTAACGAGACGGTTATGGGTAGGAAAATCTCTTGAAAAAGAGTCTCGTTGAGTTTCGACACTCAACACGAAATGCCTTGAAAATCCGGGGAAAGAGCAGAGCACAGAGTCCTTACACAAGGTTCCCTCTGCCTACCGTGCTGTAGATACTGCCTGACGCTAAAAAGGATACGTTTGACACACATTATAAAGCTCTTGATACGCGTTAAGTATTGAAATATATCCTCACACTATCTCTACCCAATTCCAACAAATGTGTATGCGATTTTCTGTTTTGTAAATTATTAAAATAATTTTATTAATTATAACTGTAAGTAATAAAACAGGTATTTAGATTAACTTCAATCGATTATTTTAGCGAATACCTATTATACATTTAGCACAATTGTAGATTTGCAAATTAAGCACATTATTAGCGAGGGCGAGGAAACTTAATACATTCTATTCTCAAGTGTGCACCGGAAACGGATCCAGGAGCCATTGTGGTGGCGGAAGTAGCGAAGACATCCTCTGTGCTATAAATTTGTCGTTTTGTCATTGCATAACTTATTTTTATGTCAACTTGTAGAAGAAAAAATATTCATATTATTGATTTTTAAGACATTTTCTTAATATACAAATTTGTTATTGTTTTTTTTTTGTATGTTAAGTAAGATATAGCATAATTATTCAGTAAATGGAGAAATAAGAAAAATATAGAGATAGTGTGGCACGAATTATAACAATATCTATAAAAAAAATATTAAGCACAACATATTACAATTTCATAATATATAAATATCTAACAAAATTTGAATATTTTCTTTCAATAAACAAACAAACAATTGAAAAGAACGCTCGAGGCTCTATGGCGCCGACGTACGGCGGGAAAGTTTTTAACTTCATCGTATTTCTAATAATTCACCGCTATTTACATAAGGAAAAGATAAAGACAAGACGCGGACGCCATTTTATATTTTTGCTTTAGAATATCGAGGGGTTATGGCAGGGGAGCCAAGAGTACTGATTATAGGCGGACCGTGTCGCTACGAATTTATAGCCCGTACGGATTTCATATCATCGAGCGGATTTCGTGTTAGGGGTTTTTTCTTCCCCTTTATAAAAATATAACAATGAGATAGTGTTGTTACATTTGGTTATATTTGTATTTGTAGTGACTTGATAATTTTATATTTTAAAATTGTAAATTGAATATTATTTATTTTTATTATTTTTTAAAATTATTATTATATATTATCATTTTTAACTATTATTCTTTTTTATTTCTATTTTAAGCAAACTGCAGATTCGTGTAAAAAATAATGCGAATTTTATATTCGTACCTCTTAAATTAGACGGTTAATTAAGTTTAGAGTTCAAACTCTACTCAACTCTCTCTTGAGCCTATTAAATTACAGGTTTTATATTATCCCGCTACGACGAAACTTCTACGATTGGCACAACTTTTATTGGGACTTGTTCTAAAGACGTGATTTTATAGGTATTTTTTTACGGTAATATAAATAAATGTAAGCTGTAATTGGATCTTTAAAATAATATTACAAGTGTATTTGCAAATTGTATTATAGCTTAGACTAGAAGAATTAGAATAGGATTTGATATTTGCATACGTACGCATGTGAGTAAAAACTAAATAATATATATAAGACAAAAAATGTGTGGCTGTCTAAAAGCATATCTCTTATGGCCATCATGAAGACTTGAGAACGTAAACTTGGTTTTTAACAATACTGAACTTTCAATTAATATAATATGACAAGTCTATTCAATCTTATTGTAAGAGTCATAATAAATGTTTTGTGATTAATTTAAGCTTATGTAACAAGATTTTTTTTTTCATTTGTGACCGTAAACGCGACAGGTTGTGGGTTCGATTCCCACTCGAGAAAATGAAATATTTTAATTTTCTACGCTCTGGTGTCGAAGCAAATGGCGGCATGAGTACCGCCAATAAGCACTCAAAGTCCCTATAATACGGCGGAAAGTGGATAGCAGAGTGTCTTTACTCTGCCTACTCTACTGCATGCAGATTATAACGTGAAGCTGAAAAAATATATACCCACATTTAAATTATAACCACACAGAACAATTCGTAATAAATTTAAATCACCAGAGAAGACTAATTCCTTAACTTGTCAACGATTATACCGATAAAGTTATCGTTATAAACTAAGTTTGGAATATTGCTTAGAGCATTCAATTGAAGACAAACTGTAAATCTCCGCAAACTGTGCAAACTATTTGTCCAATAAATCGACAAGTTGCCAACTTGCCAAGACCGGACTTACGATCCAAGAAAGTATTTAACTTCTGCGGACGGTCAATAATGACCGTCTAGTGATGTGACGGTATCGTTAAAACATACGATATTCACATTTAATAGACAAAATAAATACTTATATGGTGATATTTACTGTGAAGGTATATACATATATTTATTATTATTTCAATAATATTAACTTTTATTATTGTCGTATCTATTTAATATAACTGAAAATATTAAAAAACCGAAACACCAACAAAGATATTCTCGATTTATGTTAACATCACTTAATTATGAAAATTATTTTTCAGATGGTGTCCCATCACTAGCATAATGGAGGCTGTTGTTGATCAAGTTAAAGCGTTTAAGCTGAAACAGTGGCTCACTTACTACCTGAGACGGCAAAACTTGCTCTGCCGTATCGGATACAACGAAATACACTATGTTATAACTATAACATTATTATAATATATTATAAATAAAATAATTGATTTATACATCTTTTTATTTATTTAACTCTTTTAATTATGAGGCCAGACGTGGCGCAAGCGCATGCGTGACAGGTTGTGGGTTCGACTCCCACTCGAGGAAATGAAATATTTAATATTTTCATTTCTTCCCTCTTGGTGTTGAAATTAAAGCGCGGTGTTGAGTTCTGTCACTGAGTGCGCGACGCTTCCCAAATTCAGCGGTAACTAGGTAACGGAGTGTCTTAACACTAGGTTTCCTCTAACTACCCTGCTACATACGAGATACAGCGTGAAGCTGATTATAAACAGTTTTATTTCTATATTTACTGTAAGAGGTCATTAATATAATAGGCTGATAATATATAATATACTAATATAATAGATTTTCATATGGTAAGCAGTTATGTATTATTATAAATATTCAACTTAAAAAAAGAAGTATCTACTTAGTACCGACTTTTTTTTAAATATTTTTAAATTAAAAAAATAGTTATTTTCGATGTATCAATTACTCGTAGTATAAAACTTTACCGAACAGTTAAGCCAGGCTTGCACGATGTGAACAACATGTCGAAGTATTAATAACTTAAGACTTCGCAACTCTTGGCAATTCTGGTACAGCCCGGTATGCGTGAACTACGGTACGGTGTCTCGTGTCATGGAGATTCATATATTCATATGTTTTTAGTCTCATTATTAATATATTATTATTTATATATTAATATTGTATATTTATTTTTATTAATATATTAATATTGTAGCTTATGCTGAAGCTAGTTGTGACGCAGGGGCACAAACGTTTAACGCGTCCCTTTGTACATCCTTCTATGTGTAGGATACAATGTAAATAATATTGAAATTAATAACATAGTAATCTTATTACAGCGACGGATTTATGATTGTGTATTTAAATTCCACATAATCGGCCCTTTGAGTTACGAGTGCCACCCTCGCGAAGTTATAATGCTTACAAAGCGTGGAAAGCGAAAAAAGAAAGGAATATTACAATATTTTTTCTATCTATATATTATAGAAAGTGTCGTGATAAAAAATAATTTATTATGTAGCTGAAACATTATAATGCGCGGCGTTTGGCGTTCCATTCTCTGTGAGAAGCTCGCCAGGCATAAAGCGTGAAGTTAAAAAAAAGTATGAATTTTAAAAACATTGAGCTGACGCTAACAGTTAGGGGACATATTATTAATATATATATATACTATAGTTGTATGGTTTTTGTCTTATACTAACAAATGCTTAAATATATAATAGTTTAGAACTCTTTGAAAATATTTTCAATCGAAATTATTTATCATCGAGATTTACATATAAGTATTTTAATAAATATCTACTAGCTTTAACATACAGATTCTTACCACAGGTGCAATGCCTGGTGTCGAAACGATTAACTTCATGTATATAAACGCTCACTCGAGGAAATTAAATATAATTCCAGAGGGACGAAACTATTTTCATTTCTTCCCTCTGGTGTCGAAGGAAAATGTAGCATCGAGTTCTGCCATTCAACACGCAAGCCTTGAGCACTGGGTTGCTGTAAGGTCCACGCTGTGTGCGGGATGCAGCGTGAAGCTAGCTAGACCATTCAGTGTCTTTAGACCAGACAGTCAAAGTAAAAAAATATTCGGATAAAAGACGGAGTTATAAATGAAATATAAATATACCACATTTATATACATTTTCGTAAATTTTCAATTGTCTACAAGTAGTTACTTGTGCCTATGACTCAGATATACCCGTCCGGTATAGATTGCGCATCAAAGATGCGGGTTGCAGGAATCTTAGCAAATTAGTAGGGGAGCCGTCACTTAGGGTTGACTCTGTGGAATTCGTTCGCACATAATAATATTTATATGACTAATATTTATTAAAGATATATATGACGACATGCTATCCAAATTTTGTGAAATATAATATAAATGTTTTATATACTACAAGTTATAAGGTATCTATATATCTATCTAGTAATACGTTGCGTTATAGTTAATATTTTTCCAGTGCTCTTTATTCATCTTCACCTTGTTAAATATTCCCAAGGAGCCATGTTAAATTTTAAAAGGGTACTGGCTAAAAATCACGACACATTTATTTTGCAAAAAAATTATATATTTGTTTGCATACCTATGAATTGTAAAACTATTTTAATTATTAAATTGATTGCTTATATTGGACAAAAATCCAAATTAGTGGACTTTATTTTTATTTCTTTTTAATTTGCTGTACGATCAGTTGTTCGTTTTCTTAATTTTATTATAATTTAATATATTTTTCTTATTATCGTTATGAAAACCCTACTGTAGGAAAATAAGACGGTCACATAGGGACGTCTTGAGTGGACACCGCTAATGTCCCGCACAAAGAGCTTTTCCTCGTGTACCTACGTAAGTCATTTCGACGACTGTGCTACGATAGATTTGTAATAATTTTACTTTCTAGATATTTCTTCATATTTCGGTTTTTTGTACATTCAAATTATGTCCATGACATTTCTATTCATAAATTCATTCATATTTTAAAAATAAACCATTACAAGTAGTTTTCAAATAATATAATAAAATACTGATCAAATTCAATCTCTACACTTTTTATATGGCAAGATCTGTCAAAAAGGTTTTTAAAATATTTAGAAGTAATTATTTTAATGTACTTAAATGGTCCTTCATCGAAAACACTAGGACTTCCAAAGTAATAAAACTCCATGAATTATTTCTTAAAATTAAAACTAATGATGATATAAAAATAAACATTTCAGCCAACGTAGGTCATAAGAACTAAAAAGAATTAAAAAGTATCAAAACTAACTAGATTTAAGGTGACATCTAGTGTGCAATAGAAACATTAATGAAATGATAAGCACCATCTATTCACGAATAGTGGAACACAACTTAATGCCATCTCGTGAAAATATTTAATTATAATTTTAAATAGTTTAACAATAACAATATTTCATAAATATAAGTTTTCCATTTATGTATTTGAAACAAAGCATGTATTAATAAATATTAAAATTAATATACCTACACGACATATAAAAAATTCAGAAGTAATTCCTCTTTTGATAAAAAAAAGAGAATTTTCTTTGTCAGATCTTGACATTTCTACTCAAATGTCGTGTATTTAATTAAGAAATTGTCCAATTAAGCATTTTGTATATAATATGTTTAGATGTAGATTTGTGCGATTTGTAAGTTTACCTTTTTATATACACTTGGCATATTTAGAATGTTTCCCAAATAAAAAAAATATTTAGATTTTTACATTGATATTTAGATTTCAGAATATAAACTGCTAAGGAAATATTCAAGCTATAAAAGTGCATTGCAAAGCAGTCAACGTTGGACACAGCAGTTAAAAACTAAGTAGGTAGTAGGTACAAAATAATTTTAAATTTGCATTTTTTTATAGGGATATAGATAGATATATAGAATAAATATTATGTAAGTATAGTAATTAGACGACCAAAATAGAATAAGTAAGAAGCCAACACCCGTCGCCCACCAAGTTTTATTTTAATAAAAACAAATACAATGAATGTTGTTTTTTCTTTTAATATTAACTGCTACATAAAAAAAAATATTCATAATATACCTTTAAAAAATTTGTAATACATATATGTATTTATTTCGACAGATATAACCGCTACAATCATCTATTAGTTTTAAGACGTGACATAGTTGTGTACTTAAGACGACAAAAAATAAGCACAAATGCCGCTAACTTCGCCGTTGAAGAAGTCAAAGCTCCCACATTCCCTGATTCCATTAGTAGTGGTGATATTAAGTAAGTAAATAAATTATGCCCCGTTCTTTCTTAGAATCTCGATAGTAGGTCAAAATAGTTGACCGCTCAGGACTTGGAGATGATTCTGTTTATGAACGCAATCGAATTTGCTACCACAACGTTCTTTAGGGCTACGGTTACTTATATTATTTTTCCATAGGTTACACGTTTAATTATTTGCTAAATTATATAAAGTTTTCAATTTCTAGATTAATAAAAAAAGAAGGTGACGCTGTTGCAACAGATGAAGTAGTGTTAGAAATAGAAACAGACAAGACAGCCTTGCCAGTCATGTCGCCGGGCGACGGCAAAATTGTCAAATTATTTGTAAAGGACGGCCAAGCTGTCAAATCTCAGCAAGTGCTCTTTCAGGTTATTTAACAAACATTTTTTTTAACGTTACAGTTGTGCAGTGAAACAAGGGTGTGACTGTAACGCGAGGGTTGTGGATTCGATCCCAACTCGGGGGAATAAATTATTAATAATACTGGCACCAAGGCAATAGACCGGCGTTGAGTTCCGCCACTTAACATGCAATGATTCGAAAAATCGGTAAAAAGTAGGGAACGGAATGTCTTAACACTAAGTTCTCTCTGACACCTGCTATATGGAGGATACTGAAGCTAAGTTTTTCCAGCTTCACGCTGTCCAGCGGGTTAGGTAGAGATAACAAAGCGCCAACCGCTACGATATTTTACTGCTACGAAATAAATATCCAACAAAAACCCAAACAAAAAAAACAACTGCAAATGAAACCAATACTACTGTATATAATAAACTAGTAGTCAAACTAGTTTACATTTTGTCTCCCAAATATTTGAATCAAATGCTTCATTTAAATATTCCTAAAATAATTTTCATCATATATTCAAAAAGCTGAAAGCTTTATTAGCAAGAACTAATTTATACAAGATATATTAGGTTGACGTAACGGGAGTGGCTCCTGCCAAAGCTGCAGCACCCGCGGCGGCTGCGCCTGCACCGCCCGCCCCCGCCGCTGCCCCTGCCCCCGCGCCCGCTGCAGCCCCAGCGATACCCGCCGTAGCTAAGGCAGCACCTGCTAAATCTACAGCTGTACAGACCGTCGTCAAAAAGCCCACCCCAGCCGCTGCTTTAGTAAGAAAATAGTTTCTATTTAGAGCGAATTGTTGTAGAAATTGCAATATTTATGCTTATGTTTTCTCATGGCATTTTTTAAACTATCATGTATAATATACAGGCCAGTCGAGGCGCATGAACATTCGACTGTGGGTTCTGTCCCCACTGGATTTCGCTCGATTTCTGTGCTCGGTGTCAAGGCAAAGCGTGGCGTTGAATTCCGCCAGCCAACAGGCAATGCCTTCAGAATTCAGCTTTGCCTTTGACTTTTGCTAAGACACTCCGTCTTGGCACAGAGTTTTCTCTGTCTACCCTGCTGTACGTACTTACAGCGTGAAGTAAGAAAAAAATTGTTCGTAGTTATAATATGTTTAAGTTTAAACTGTTTTACGTAGTAAGCCATATTTTATATACCACTGCACATTATGGACTAAGTGAGATTATTTTCTCACATACCAACTATATATATATATATATATATTTGTTTTTATATATATATATATATATATATATATATGATTAATTAAATATTTCTTTGCAAACCACCAGGCTACACAAAGAACTGGCGATCCAACAAAAACAATTAGTGGCACTCGCACGGAATTAGCGGTTCCCATGAATAGAATGCGAAAACGCATCGCCGAAAGACTGAAAGAAGCTCAAAACACAACTGCCATGTTGACCACCTTTAACGAATGTGATATGAGGTTTGTGGCATTCTTTTTTATTTTCACCAAAACCCCTGCTCCTGCTTTGAAGCGAGTAGTGGCGCAAGCGCACAAGCGTGCTGTAAACGCGACGGTGGTGGGTTCAAGTCCGACTCGGGGAATGCAGTATTTAATATTGTCATTTCCTCGCTCTAATAACGAGGCATAGGGCGGTATTAAGTTCCTCAACAGATCGTTCTCCATTCTCTGCCGAATTTTGGAGGCTTTGCATGTTGAGTGACGAAGCTCAACGTCGCCCTTTGCATATACGCCAGATCAAATAAAACGGAAATATTAAATATTTCATTTCCCCGAATGGAAATTGAACCCATAACCTGTCGCGTTTACAATCAACATACGTCTCGTTCGATTTTTACTCGACACTCATGATGCACTACGATCTGCAATGTCAATATACAAAAGAGATTTTAAAATCAAAGCATAAAAAGAAATCTATCTCTTGCAGCAAGTTGATGGCTTTCCGAAAAGCTAACTTGGAAACATTTACGAAGAAATACGGTGTAAAGCTATCGTTTATGTCGCCATTTTTAAAAGCGTCCGCTAACGCACTTATGGACCAGCCGGTCGTCAACGGTGTTATAGTCGATGGAAATATTATTTACAGGTAATCACATTTTTATACAAATGAGCTTTCTCTGATCGAAGCCATAATAGCGCACCGTCAGTGTCTGAGTTTAAATACGATGTGTGTGGGTTCGATTTCCAATAAGGGCATTAAAATATTTCCATTTTCCCACTCTGCATGACGAGACCAGGCGCATTCGAGACTCAGTCTCGAAATCTGATGGAGAGTAAACATAAGCCGTAAGTTGAAAATTTCTAGTTAAAATACTTCTATCTAATGTCCCCAATGATTTTTTTTATTTATTTTTTTATGGGAGAGGACAAGGCAAACGAGCGTTCAGGTCACCTGATGGTAAGTGATCACCGCCTCCCACGACCCCGTGCAACACTAGAGGAGCTACAGGTGCGTTGCCAGCCTTTAAGGTGGAGGATGTTAGGCACCGGGGCCCGGTATTACCTAATACGAAACGCAGTGGCAAGAACCACTACTTCACGCCAGTTTTAAATGTCGGGGGTGGTATTCATCCGGTCGAGTCTGCCCATGCGTGTTGAAATACTGGTCTAAAATAGCATGACTATTTACTAGTTACTTGACGCTATTGTAACCAGACAATACGTTTTTTTAAAGGGAGTGTCTTAACACTAGCCTGTCTCTGCCTACCCCATAGTTAGCAGGATACAGGCTGTTTTTTATTTTCAACACGTTTCAAAGTTATCTTTCACATCTCAGTTTTTATATCGGCCCGGCCAATGCTCTCTCGGATCAGGCGATCAACAGCGTTATAATGTACCATTGTTTACAGGTAATGGGCGCGTGATGCCATTACTTCTAGGACATAGATTTTACACGGCGACTTGTCTCACCCCGTCCGGACTACCCCATGCCACCCCCATACATCCCCCCCCCCCTATAGCGTTCACTCATTTTGTGTCAAGAAAAATAAAAATGTTTTTATTGCCATGATTTTTTTTTTGACAAGTAACAACCACAAATCCGTTTCTCTAATAAGTTCTTAATAACATAATAGTTAATAAATAGACACTGAATGTTATTTATTGAATGAAATTAAATCATACCATACCAACAGAGACTATGTAGACGTCGCCGTAGCGGTGGCCACTCCTAAGGGCTTGGTGACTCCCGTAGTGCGCAATGTCGACGCCATGGATTTCCCCCAAATTGAGCTGTCGATATCATCACTGGCGGATAAAGCGAGAAAAGGTAATTTTACACTTCTCAATATTGTATATTTTTCCATGTGACAGTATTTACAGAGAAGAAAGAGAATATTTGTCACTTATGGAAAACCTCCTTTAATTCTATTTCCGTTCCCAATTTCTCTAACCTAGCTATCTACATGCCTCATTTCAAGTTTCTAAATCCAGTTGTTACGTCTATAGTTATCTGTCATTCTATAATGAAAGGGTTTGATATATTATATAGAATATATTATTACAGAATGTTAAATAAACTTTTATCATATGTATTCATGCTGTATCCCGCATACAGCAGGGTAGATATAGGGAACCTCGTGTTAAGACACTCCGTTCCCCACTTTCTGCCGAATTCTGAAGGCATTGCATGTTGAGTGGCAGGACTCAATGCCGCGCTTTGCTTTGACACCAGAGCGAAGAAATGAAAATGTTAAATATTTTATATCCTCGAGCGGGAATCGAACCCACAACCTGTTGCGTATACAGTGAGACGCCGTACTTAGTAAGTACGGCATGTGACTGACTATACTTTTAAACTTTTTTTTTACATTCGTTTCTGAGTGAACTGCGTGAAATAAAACCAATGGAATAAACTGAATTCGACACAATAACTCAAAAACGTACCAATCCCACCCACATCCTTCGCTCCTCGAACTCGAATCCCCGTCCACCGTAACAGTTTTCCAGGCAGACTAACACCCGGGGACATGCAAGGCGGCACTTTCACGATCAGCAACGGCGGCGTGTTCGGCTCGCTGCTCTCTATGCCGATCATCAACATGCCGCAGTCCGCGATACTGGGCATGCACGCGATTGTGCAGCGACCCGTCGCCATTCAGGGGAAGGTGGGTTTGTGTGTATGATTGAATGGTTTTGTGTTTAGTGTGTGTTTGTGTGTGTGTGTGTTTGTGTGTGTGTATTTTTTTTTCTTAATATATTTTTTGTGGGTAGATCTTGATTTCGTGTTTCGTTTGGTGTCTCATTCTGTTCTCTATTTAAAATATTGAACAGCGCTACATTTATACCTATTTTTTAGCTATACATTCTCAACAACTCTTTTTAACTTCACGCTGTATCCCGTACATGGCAAGGTAGGCAGAGGAAACCTGGGTATGTAGTGTTAAGACACAGCGTTCCCTGTGTTTAACTTTCCGCCGAATTCTCGAAGCATTGAATATTGAGTGGCGCCACCAAACTTCCTTCCTTCCTTGTTATTAGAGCGGGAATCAAACTCTCAACTGTCGCATGTAGTCACACACTTGAGCCCGTGCGTCTAAATAGTATAAGCTTCTTTAACTTTCTTAAAATTGTAGATTAAGCCTAAAAAAATTAAACTCAGCGTCACACATACACCCCATGTATATATATAAAAATTTTACAATGAAAACTGTCCATCTTTAAATAAACATTACGACGAGGGTTGGCTCCTTCCACGCTCGTTTAATACACAGATGCACTTAGCACGCCCTCACAATAGTTCTCTAACCTATCCGTTGAATCCCATTTGATTTCCGAGTTCACCTCGCCGCACCCGCCCCTTACATTTATATGCAAGCTACGCTCTGTCGTGTGTGTTTTTTTTATTAAATATATTGTTTATATAAAACGTTAGCTAGATATAGGTATTTTTCTTTTTTTTTTTTGTTATTATTTACTATTTTTGTGTTGCAACAATAACGCATTGCCTCAAAATTTGGCTGAAAGTTGAAAGGAGTGCCTTTCTCTCTGCCTATTGCCCTTCCGTATACAGAAAATGTGTAAGCCTAAAAAACTTCCATATTATACAAGGGCCTTTATCTTAGGAACCCTTGGGGATATTGAGTTGAAATTCAAACCATATAGTCATGATTTCCTTAAAAAAACGTATCTCTACATATAAAATATGACCGCTTGTATCGCAGAAAACGTGTATTTCGAAACTATAAAGGGAATCAAAATTAATAGAGTGATTCCGGTTGACAACACAATTATGAAATTTGTCAGCTAGCATCTACAGATAGTCAGGAAATTCTAGATCAGGAAAAATCTGAAAACTATACATTTGTGGTCAAATCTTAAAAGATAATATTAGATTCCCCCTCTTTATATTATCTTAAAAGATAATATAAAGAGGGTCAAAATGTGATACATACTGTAACTTCCATATTGAGCAATACTAGACTACAGACTACTACACGTACTAAAGACACCCACTAGGTCTCTTATAAAAATAACCATAGAAATCAATACTTGAATTAATGAAATGAAACTTCATAAATAAATAAAATATTTATTCAAAATTTTACTTATATATCTTCAGTATTTTAAATATTAAATAATTAAACGTAATTATCTACGTATTTAGTATCTATGTATGTATATATGTTTAACTTAACTGTGGCTTTTTTTCTTATTTGCAGGTTGAAATAAGGCCAATGATGTATTTAGCCCTATCATACGACCACAGACTGATCGATGGCCGTGAAGCTGTCCTATTTCTGCGAAAAGTAAAATCAGGAGTTGAGGACCCAACATCTATTCTTGCTGGAATCTAATTGATATTAACATGTAGTTTGTAATTTTATTTAAATAAATAATTACATTATAAATAAATCATGTTTTTTTTTATTTCTGATTGGTTATTTCGTTTTGTGAATTTGAGGACTTCCTAAAATTATCATGATAAAAAATATAATAACATATTTTTTTTAAAGATATTTTTATTGAGGTAAACAAAGAAAGAGAATAAAAATCCTTATCGACCGATTACTTGTTAATTTGTAATGAAAAGATTTGTAAATTTTATCTTATAGTATAAATGTACGCATTCGACTAGGGGTAAACCTACGCCTAGTTAAGACTTTAAACTATTTTTAGATTGAAAGGAAATGTAAACAAAAAATTTTAATTCTTAACAATATTTTAATAAAAACTCAAGCAGCTCACTAATAATTGTTTATCGACATATTAAATAGCAAGATATGCTGAAACTTATTAAAATTATGGTTTTTGTTTCGTAATTGATGTATTAAAAATTACAAAAACTAACAAAATATTGTTTGACTTACAATGAATGAATTACCTAGATTTAAATGTCGTTTTAGTGGAATAAATTTACTAAAAAAGACATATTACATACAAACAGCACGGGCGTAGGACGGAGTGGGGCCAGAAAAGTCTGGTGCCACGAAATTATACTTAAAAATATATCTACATACGCTAGTGACAAGCATCTTAATCGCTTACGCTTCGCTTTTATTTTAAATAACCTTGTAAAAAATTATCAATTAAAACATATTTGCAACAAATTAGTACAAAATGAATAAACTTAGTACTTACTACTTATGTATATATAAACATTTACACATAATTAAACATTTTGCAATAATATGAAATATAAAAATTATTTATTTCGTTCAAATTTCCCGCGCAATTATCAAACAGATAAAAGAACTTTAGAATATGATAAAAAGCGATTTTGGTTATTTCTATAAAATAATTCAAACTAACAAATAAATTAATTAAATAATTATAAGTAAATAAATTTATTATAAATTTGTTTATAAATATAAATATATTGAATCTCTTGTTGATTTTTGCAGAATACATGTGTGTTTTATGCATTTCATAGAGTATAAAACTAGCTAATGAATGAATGAATAACATTTTTATCATTCTAAAGTGTTATTTTTAAAATTAATAGTTCAAATATACTGCGACATAATAAAACAGATAAAAAATGTGGTTTATAATTGATCATTATTTATAAGGAAATATTAATAAATCATTATATATAATAATTATTTAAAAGAAAATTGCAAAAAGATGCAAGAAGGCATAAAACTTATTTTTAAATAATTTCTTCAAAAAAAAAATGGATATTTTTGACATGGTTCATTCTGTAGTAATCTGTTTGTTTTTAAACATCAAGAGTACAAAACTGAATTGATCCAATTTGTTTGTTTTGTTCTGATAGAATTTGATGTTATGGTAAAAACATTATAAAAATATTTAGTAAGTGCGAATACATTTATTTCTCTCTTGTTAATCTCATATATTATACTATGAAGTGAACTTGACAAGATGCGGCGAGGTCAGGCAGGATTTGGTGGAAGGTGCAATGAAAATCCGAGACATTTTGAGCCTCGGAGCAGCAGCAGTTCCTACTTTAGAAGATCCAGAAACTATAGGTTATTAGATTCACCCAGGTAAGTGGCAAATAATAAAAGTAAACTGACTTGAAAAATAGCATCACTGATTAATTTATGTCAAAAAGGAAAAGTGCTTACCCACACATTTTTGTTATTTATTCAATTGGCTGCAATAATTAGCTTACAGAAGTATATTATTTGTAAAGTTCTGCATTATTCCAATTTACATGTAGTTTTGTTTAATATACAAAATCGTTTTAATATTATTTTCAGATTCCCGCCACCAATTTCAAGGTCATTACGGCCACCGTACCATCATTCCCAAAATCAAGATCAAAATATTTCTGAAAATGTAGAAAGAAATAGATATAGAGGGAACAGACTCAATAGATATAATGATCATCATGAACCATATCAAAAACATCACCAACAAGGCGAAAGACAGATATTACCGATGCTACAGCAGCCCAGGTTTAATAATGACCACAGAAAGACCTTTCAAAATACCACTATCACTCATCAATATTATGATGATAGCTCTATACATATTAATAGTATGGGCGATGTAGATCATCGGCATTTTAATACTAATCAAAGAGAATGCTACAGACGTCCTCCTTGCTCAAATCCCTGGGCCCCAGAAACTAACATACAACAGCCCATTAAGAGACCTCACATCAAATCTCTTAATTTGGATAAAGAAACTTATACAGGACATAGACCTCCAGCTTCTGATCACTATGGATGCAATCCAACTCACTCATTTTCTGTAACTGATAACTCCCGCACATTTAGTCGGTCTGTAGATGACACTGTTGATATAGTAAGAAAAAGGTTACTAAACCGCAATGAACCTCTGAACACAGAAAATTATAAAGATAGTCAAAACAGTAGTAATGTGGATAGTCAAAGGTTATCTGAAAAAGGTGATTGCTTACCAAATAGTCAGCAAGAGCCTGCCAAAAAAAGATATCAAAAACAAAAGCACACTGTCAAAACAAACTGTGCTAAAATTAAAAATAAAATTGTGCACCAACTGTTTAAAATGGACAAGGAGAAGATTCACAAGCTCATGGATAATCCAAATTCTTCACATAAATTTGAATATGCTATAAGTAGTCTGATAACCGAGTCCCAGAATAGCTTTAATAGACACTTAAGGTCAACAGCTGAAAAATCTCTTTGCAGTACAAGTGCAGAGTTTATGGAAAATGATAATAACACTATATACGAGGATACTTTTTTGAAACAAATGCAATGTATCCTTGATCCACTAGATACAGTATTTCTGGAAGACATAAAACCAATTGTGATGGCAGAGTTAAGTAAGGTTTTGCAAATTGATGAATTTGAACAAAAGCTTAGTATAAGCGAAGATGATTCTTCATACACAAATCGAGAGGAACCTCATAACTATAACCAGTATGAACGACATAAACGAGGTAGCTACGAAGATTATTCTCAAAGCTCCTTTTCACAAGATATGTCACACACATTAAGACGTAAAAGTTTAGATAGCATTTCCAGTAATTATGTTTCTTACGAACATAATGAACAGACTTGTAATGTATCTGATAAACCATATTTTCATAGAAGGATAAGAAGTAAAAGCTATAATTATAGTACTGAAGTCATTACCTCATCTGAACATGATATTTACAAAACTGAGAATGAAGATAATGAAAATTTAAATAAAACCTCCACACAACCACAATATTTCATGAATGTTGCAGAGCAAATATCTGAAGAAGATGATCCATTTGCAGAGTTAGATCAGCAATATCATGTGGCCGTTGATCATGACTTTATAGAAAATGATGACATTTCCATTCTTAATCAAAGTAATAGTAGTAATGTTATGTCAAATATTACCCCTAAAGATATAAAATTAGAACCACAGTTACCAGATAAAAATTCTAGAATCATGGTTGATATAATAGATAGTCAACTACAAGACACGGCTAAGTCACCTGTAAAATCATCTGTAAGTACCACAAGTCCTCCGGAAAAGACAAAGGATAACAGTAGCTTACAAAGTACACAAGTACTCTCAAATCTTAATTCCACTATGCTATTACAAGATAAAGATATCAATAGTGTACACGAAGACACAAATGAAAAACGTGACTCTGAGCCTAAACACATAACTAACAATAACGAAAATATGGACAATCTAACAAATACATTAAAATCATTAACAACAACTAACTCTCGTAAGAGGTCTATTGAACAGAGACCACCACATCGAAAAGAGAAAAGAAAGAAATTACAATCATGTCAATCTGAACCATACAAGCAAGAATGCCCTTTAAAAGCCTCGGAAAAATCTGAAATGTCAAAGTCCATTCTCCATTCGTGTTTTCCTAGAAAAGAAGATAAAAATGCATGTAAAGATAATACAAAAGTCACCACTATTGATAAACATTATATAGAAAAACATAATAAGAGAAAAGAAATCCCTAAAAAGGCAACTGATCCTAATAAACGAAAAGATTCCATATCCAGTCAAGACACTAGTCCTATTGACAATAATTCTAATATTAATGATCAAACTCCTTCAAAATCAGAAGTTAAAACTACACTTAAAACAATTGATATGTTTACCGAACAACCACGAAAAATAAGTATACACCATGCTCATAGAAATACCGCACCAATGCCAACTATCACCACAACACCGAAAGCTCCTCTTGACAAAATAAACATAGAGAAAAAGCCATCCACACGGCAAATCGTGAAAAAACATGTAGGTGTGCAAGTTTTAAAAAAATGTCACACAAAAGAAACACAAACTGAAAGGAGGAAAATTTTTCAGAAAGCTATACAAACAGATTCAATAATTCCTGATAAATCAGGTAGGAAGTCAACGACAAGTGACGCATTTGAAAGAATGAAAGAAATCGATTTAGAGATACAAGTCTTATTGCAAGAGAAATTTAAATTATACAATTCCATAGAAAGTAAGGAGTCTAGTGTTAATTCAATGCAAACATTAGGAATAACAGTATTAAATGTTAATCCATTTGATGACGAAAATGAAATTATATCAGATGTGTTAACTGAGGATACTATTGTTGATGATTTCACAAGTATGCCAGTAGAGGAACTTGAGAAAATAGCACTAGAAAGTGTTAGTGAAGACCAAATCAGAAAATCCCCAATAGTGCAAAAAAGAGGTTCTCGTCGCCAAAATTCGAGAAATGAGTCTGTTAAATCAGGAAGTCCTGCATCCATTGGGAGAAGAAAAAACAAAAAACATAAGTCTCCAAATATATCTTTGATAGAACAAATTATTACAGACGATAGACCCTTAGAAGATATTATATCTCTAGATGACTTAGAAGTACCTCAACCAAAAATAAAAGCTAAAAAACAAGTAAGAAGGAAAAAGGATTTTTGCAGTACTGTTGAAAAATCAACTAATAACATTAATATTCAATTGAAAGATTGTTCTGTAGTTTTATCAAGATTCAATCATAGTGATTTATTGAAATATTTACACTCCAATGAAATCGAGAAATATACTAATGAAATAATTATAGAACAGAAAGTTGATGAAAGCAATGTAAATGTATTGGAAATTTCTGACCAATCACAAATGAAACACAGAGCTGCCTTTGTGGATGAAATTGTAAATGATTTGCATCTTGATATGCTTGATGTATCAGAGGACATAGAAGTGGGAGACAATTGCGAAGTTAAATGTGTGGAAGATAAAGAAGTCATTGAGTCTGTACCTACCCCAATAAGCGAAGAAATAATATTAGATAACAGTCAGTCGTCAATGGAAGAAGTCTTAGAGACTGTGAGTCAGGCTGATCAATGCAAAATGTATGATTTCTCTGCAGATGAAAATTTACGTTGCAATTCTCTTGTGGTGTCTGGTAATGCCGATGCAGTTCTTGCTATAGAGGTAAGTACAAACTCTGGACATCAAAAGAAAAATATAATATACATCCTTCCTGCACTAACCACTAAACATAGCTGAATGGAAAAATTTAACGCCACGCTTTGTCTCGCTTTTTAATAGGACAAGGTAAAAAAGTAATTTATCCGCTACGTTGGAACTTCCTCAAATATAATATGTATTTTTGTCTGTATAAAATAAAAAATTTCATTCATTTCAGTGTGTGGAAACTAATTTCCTAGCGGCCTGTGTAGATGGCAACGTCTATTACTTTAATAGTGAAGGACAACTTATAACGACGTTGCGAGGTTCGAATCTCGCGGTCACGTGTTTGACAATTGTCAAGGAAAAACATGGAACCACTGTGTATACCGGATCTCTGGATTCTCGAATACGATATTATGATTTAGAGGTAATAATACTTTTATATTATTTTATCTTTCTAATATATGAATATTACATTTTGATATTTTTCCTACAGAATGTTGTTAATAAAAATATATATTACTGTTCAGATATGGAAGCTTTTCAATTACATTAAAAAATGTTGCCTTTATTTTTCAGACTGGCTTAGAAAAGGGACCCGAGTGTAATGTTTTAAGTCCGATACAAACAATGGATAGGGCGTGGGATACGGTGTTTGTCGGGACGAGGACAGGATTTGTATTACAATTTGAATGCAAGGTATGATTTCCATCCATTCCAGGTTTTTAGTTTAATTAATATACTCTTATTGGCTAATAACTTTATTATCTTATTGAATATATTGTATGAAACTGTGTTGACTTTGAATTGTAGATTAAATGCTAAATGCATTTAAACCGTAAGAAGTCAAAACAGTCAACACATCTATGTTAATGTAGTGGGGCACGTACCCATACTTAGCACTTACTAACAAGCAATATGTTCTTATTACTATTATTAAACATTTACGTCGAAACTCTTATACATTGCTAAAATTTATGAGCAGATATATAAGTTTAAAATAATACTTTAAAATTCATTCATGTTCTTCAAAAAATATTTTATCCTTAGGATAATAATTTTATAATATATTTTAAGGATCCTTAGGATAATAATATATTTTAAGCATTTCATTTTGTTTTTTTTATTTTCACAGAACAACATGTTAATACCAGTTAGTTCAGTAAAATTCTCAGACCAGAACATTCTAGCTCTGAGGGCGATGAAGGAAGGGCCCCGTAAAGTACTCTTAGTGGCGGCCAGATCTGAAAATGTTACAATAAAAGACGCACAAACCGGTCTCCTGCTGAGGACATTAGCAGGACCTAAAATGACGGTATATACACTGCTATTTGAAGATGGCAAAGTGTATTGTGGGACGAGCAGCAATCAAATACATATTTTTGATTATACTGTAAGTATTATTTTAAAAAAATCAGCTTCACGATGTATCCCGCACACAGCAGAGTATGTATTATTAAAATATAGTATATAATTATATATGTACAAAAAGGGAGTACCTTAACACTAGTTTCCCTCTTCATACCTTGTTGTGTCCAGGATATTGCATAAAGCTGATTTTATTTGATTTTGTGGTTATGAAATATGCATACATAATATATGTAATCATTATCAGATCTTTAGAAATCTTTGTTGAGGCCGTCGTGGCGCAGCGGCACAAAAGTGTGAGTGTAACGCGACGGTGGAACTCGAAGCCATGAGGCTTCGATTTCCATTTGAAGAAGCGAAATATTTATTTATTATACATTAATATTTCTTCGCTCTGGTGTCGAGGCAAAGTGCGGCGTTGAGTTCTGCCACTCAAAACAATGCCTCCAGAAATCGGCAAAAAGTGGGGATAAGAGTGTCATAACACTAGGTTCCCTCTGCCTACCCTGCTGTGTGAGATACAGTGTGAAGCTAGTCTAATTTTAATTTAATTCTCAAGTTTGGTATATGCAGTACAACAAACCTTTATATAGTTAGTTCTTTATTTATTCTTTAAACAAAGCAATTGTAATGCTCATATGAAATCTTATGTTAAATTTATAAAGATTTCACACAATATATTAAAATGATATTACACTACTATTTTCAATAACTGCAAATCAGTTGAAAGTATTTAATTATTATTATTTTTTTACTTAAACAAAGAATGAAATACTTATTATTAACTTATATTCTACTTATTACGTTCCATTCACCGTTTTCTAATTCAGCCCAGCTTTTATTAACCCAGCGTCAAAACAATACATTCTTACTACAAATGGAGATTTTTTTCAAATATAACATATATATTTTGTAAATAATAATATTTATTTTGTTAACTTATCCTCAGAGTGGCACTCACGTTGGTACACATGAGGGTGGCAAAGGCGCGGTGTGTCTCCGTGCTAGTGGTGGGTTGCTATTCGCAGGTTGCTATGACGGTAGCGTCTATGTCTACAAAGAGGGCGAGGGCCAGCCCTTCGCGCAGATACGAGGGCCCAGCCTTATGTTGCTCTCGTTGGCTATTGTTGGCGGTAAGGTATGTCATAAATGTTTGTTACTTATGTATATAGTATTGTTCAAGCCCTGTCCATTATTTATTTTATGATTTCCAATGCCTTAAGGTTGCGTGGAAGGAATCACTATTTCACTATTTGGGTGTACAATAAGTTTTTATTATTATTCAATATTTTATTTATCAATAAATTTATTAAGTACTATATTTAAATGAATTTTTGTTAAGTAAAACATAGCATCTGCATGTATTCTTTGATTTCAAATAGTTGTATATTGGTAAAAAAAGTATATAATTAACTAATTTTTAGTAATTAAATAAGATAAGAACTTTTATTCTATACCAGCGTGAACTAAAATATATATATATTTATTATCATTTCTTGTTACAGATCATTGCAGGCTACAAAGACAGAAGTTTGTATATATGGAAGATACCTTTGTGTATTTTGCAAGAGATGATACTTTAAGTTCTACAGAAATGAGTAGTTTGGGCATCATCAATTATTTTGGTTATACTTTATCACTAAGTGTTTAGATTTTTCCTACACCATGTAGATATAACTAATAAATAATATAAATTGGTTATCTATTTGATTTTATTCAAAATAAATTTACCTATATTATTTAATATTATTATTTGTGTATATGAATCAAGTTGTTCGAACCCCACTCGAGCAAAGAAAATATTTATTTAAATTCATATGCTCATTTCTTCGCTATGGTGTCGAGACAAAGCGCGGCATTGAGTCATCAACACGCAATGCCTCCAGAATTCGGCGGAAACTGGGGAACAGTGTCTTAACACGAAGTTCCCTCTGCCTACCTTACTATGTGCGAGATATAACGGGACGAAGCTGATAAATGGCAATATGTATATAATAATGGTAATGGTAATAATCTAGTTTAATTATTCAATATATTTGCGTAACTTAGGAAATAAGATATGACTTTACTGAAGAGATAAGCTTCAAAATAATAACATACAATTATTAACAAATATATATATTTTTATATTCACTATATAAATATATAAAAAATATTAAATATATATTTAAAATGTCCATTTTGAATAGTTAGATTTTTCAAATATCAAGTACTCAAGATCACTAAATACTGTAAGTTATGTATATCACTAAATAATTTATAGTAATGAATCATTTTTTAAATGTTATTTATTATTAGCATCTTAAAAAATATTTTATATTTCTATTTTTTAACCTACACTCACTACTATATTTAAAAAAATTTAATATTATATATTTTTTGTTGGTTATTCATTTTAAAACATTGCCATTTCAGAACGTATTTCATTTTTGCCAAGTGGCACTCCTGCCTTATAGTGAATTTCTGACTTACGTCAGTGTGGGTGTCTCAGTGTCGGCGGCCATTATTCTACGTATAATATTATAATTTTTTTTGTGTTTTGCGCTGTACTATATTCGAAACAAAGAACTTTACTATATTCTACAAACTCTTGTTCAGCATTATTGTGATTATAACACTATTATAGTACAAAATGAATCCAGAATAGTAAGTATTTTTTTTATGTTATGTGAAACAAGGATGGGCAGAATTTAATTTCAATTTAAGCATGTAAATTTAGTGATAAAGTATCTGGATAACTTTAACTAATAATAGTAACAAGATACTTGAGACTCGTTTATATATATTGAAAATTACATTACTATCAAATCGAACGGTGACTCATTACGATCTTAGTACCAACAAAATCGAAACGTAATCGTGAAAATCTATGTGAAGGGTGTTCTTACGATCTTGCTTTTCACTTCCGCCAATGTAAAAAAACAAATACCACGCATATTGTTTAACTTTGACTGTATTTTATTGTATATTTTGTCTTCTTTGTTTAGTAAGACAAAGATACGCCTCCAACGAGGTCGAAGATTTATGCATGTTTATCTTATTTTACTTTATTGACGTTAATTGTGCACTAGCATCAGATGAAATTTACAGTAATGACATTGTTTTTAGCGATTACCTCTTTAAGCTGCTGTTGATTGGTGATTCTGGTGTGGGGAAATCATGCCTTCTACTCAGATTTGCTGATGATACATACACAGAGAGTTATATCAGCACTATCGGAGTTGACTTTAAAATTAGGACTTTAGATTTAGATGGCAAAACAATAAAATTACAAATATGGGACACAGCGGGACAAGAGAGATTTAGAACGATAACATCATCTTACTACAGAGGCGCACATGGAATCATTATTGTTTATGATTGCACAGATCAGGTAATTAACATTGTTTCCACCTTTATCTACATCATGGTATTTTCGTATGGCTAATTGTTTTACAATATACTGCAATCAGTTCTACAAAGCAAATTACCATTATTTTAAGCAATTAATTGGTTCCATGTTACTAACAATAAAAATTTATAATTAATAGTATAACACTAAGTAGAAATTTTTTGTAGTGCTGTTGAATTGAAACTTTTCCATATTGTGAAGTGTCTATCATTGTTTTTGCTTATATCTTAACATTAATTGTTTTTTTAACTAGGTGGGATATAGTAAGGTAGGCAGGGTATTCTCGGAACCTAGTTTAAACACTCTTATTTCCCACTTTCTGGCATTGTGCACTGGCAGTACTCAACCCCATGGTTTGCTTCAATAAATTGAGATTTAAACTTTATTTCAAACACATCATTACAAATAAAACTACTTAATATTCATTTCACATAATGGTAATGAACTGACAAATAAGTTGCAATCAATGTTAAGGTGATCAAACCACTTGTTAACTATGTACTTACTTATTCTATACAAAGAAAATGATATAACTGTACATCATATGGAACTGTGGGACAATTTCTGGCTGCAAATATATTTATTGCGAGTTTAAATCTTACCTAGAGATATAAATTATTATATTTCCTTTATCAAACAACGCACACAATACTATATATCTCAAACGAGGCAGGAAGCAGAGAATGGAGTTTATTGATTCTATGATACTCCAAAGACAAAAATGCCTTATTAAACTAACTTATATAAAAATTACAAATATTTTAAACATGTTTTAAATATTTTTTTTTATTTGTTCAAAGACTTGACCACACATGAAACTTAGAAAACTTATATTATATTCATCTCACACTAACACCAACATTCTCCTTATCTAAATTAATATTCTTATATAACTAGAATTGTTTTTCAAATATTTTGCAGCCATAGTTAAGTAATGTATAAAATAAATATAGTATTTAATATATGTTTTTTCTTTATGTCAATGAATTACAATAATAGCTAGTTGAAAGGACTAAAGTAAAATTTACTCCATATGATATATAGAAACTCAATAAAGTTAAGAAAATGTAATTAAGAAAAGAAGAGTTAAGAAAATATTTAATATTTTTCAATTATTTAATAATTGAAAACTATATATATATAGAATCAAAATCTCATTAAATCAGCTTCATTGCTGTATCCCGCATACAGCAGGGTAGGCAGATTGAACTAGTATTACGACATTTCGTTATTTATTAATATAGAATTTGTTAACATGAAATATAATTTAAGAAAACAATACAATTATAATTTGTTATTATGTCTTAAAGTGAACAAACAAATTAAATGTGTGTAATTTGTAAAATAACAAGAAAATATGTGTTTACACAGGATTCATTCAGTAATGTTAAACAGTGGCTGGAGGAGATAGATCGTTACGCGTGCGACAACGTCAACAAGCTGCTAGTAGGCAATAAGTGTGATCTTACCACAAAGAAAGTTGTTGACTACACCACTGCTAAGGTAAAAGAAACTAAAGACCGATTTAAACTTTATGTATTTCCATACAATGCCGGGACTCATGCACAGAATATGTTTTAGATGTCTACTTCATAAGGCCATTAAGGAGACTGTATATGCAACAAGTTGTGGGCTCGATTCCCATTCAATAAAATTAAATATTTCATATTTTAATTTTCTATGTTTTGGATGTTGAGGAATGACGTCAAATTCCGTCATTCATGCCTCCGGAATTCGACGGAAAATGGAAAGTGAAGTGTCTATACTAGGCTCCCTCTGCCTACCCTGCTGCATGCGGGATACAGCGTGAAGTTGGCAACAAACACCCCCTCTCATACTGCACCTCACCCCTCTGAACCCCATGAGCTAAATCAAAACACATAAAATGCAGTACAGTATGGTATACTGTATATATGATATAAAGACACGCTGAACTCTTGTTAAATATGACGCACGCTTGCATATATAATGTTAGTTTGACTTGTGTGCCTGTGTTCATAATCTTCATAGACTATTTGTCAGTCTGTACTTAGTATTTCATGGAATTACATAGGTAAGTGTAGCATACACTTACTTTATACTCACTTTGAGTGTTCAAGTTTCTCTCTAATTTTTTTTTTTACATTAGATGTAATTATTCCCTAAAGTTAAAAAAAAATTTTTTTTTTTTAAGTTCTTGTTGTTCTTTCAGTGGTTCCCACCTACAATGTAAGGTTTAATTAATTTCTGAGATTAAAAAGTGCAAAGCTCCACCACATCTTTGTTTACTATGTGTTATCAAATTTTGACACAAAAAAAATGTGTAGTGAACATAATTTCTTGCAATGGGTTAGCTTTTCCTAATTCAACTTGGATCTATGCCAAGATTACAAAATATTTTAGATATGTTGATAGTATTTAGTAGCTCTATATAAACGATGTATGTTTTATTGTGAGACATTAATATTATAGCATATATATATATATATATATATATGTGCTATAATATTATATAGCATATATATATATATATATATATATATATATAATTATTATTTCGTCGAATAGTATATAATGTTTTAGTATACATTATAATTTTGAACATTGAAAGACACTTTAGAAAGTATGTCTTAATATCTAATTAAAGATTTAGATAGCAATATTAAAATAAGTCTTCTCTTTTTGTCATAAATTTACTCATAAAGTTTCAAAAATGTGTCTTATTTATTATGTATTTTTTCTTGAAATTATTATGGTTAGTGTTAAAATATACTGAAAGGTGGGCGTCAGTACGTCATACACTTTTATGTTAATAGTAAATCAAAATAAATAATATTTATTTTGACTTACTATAAAAAAAATGGATCAATTGTATGTCATTTCTGCATAGATTCGATTGTTATTAGAGAAAGTCGAAATTTTAAAAAAAATATGTCTCCTGTTATTATAAATACTGCATATTAATTTTTTTTCGCACAAAACAGCAATACGCGGAACAGCTGGCCATACCATTCCTGGAGACATCAGCCAAGAACTCCACCAACGTGGAACAAGCGTTCATGACGATGGCGGCGGAGATCAAGGCGCGAGTGGGACCGCCGTCCGCGGGCGCAGCGCCCGCCGGCGCCGCCGTCAAGATAGACCAGGGCCGCCCCATCGACACCGGCAAGTCGTCGTGCTGCTGAATGTGTTATACGGTGGGTGTGACCCTCCCAGTTGTGTTGTTTGTGGTGACAACCGTGGATTACGTCACATGTTTAGATGGAATGAAGTGTGATGATGTGTGACCAATGGTCGAGCTCCTTGCACCCAAAGTGAAGAAATGATATTAATTATTATTCGATTTCCTCAAGTAAGGATAAAACCAATCATGTTAATACTCAACACTTGTGCCCATGCGCCACTACGGCCTCTGTACTACCTTGTAATGTAATATTCTCGTTTATTATTAGAGGATAGATGAAAATAATTTTATTAATTGTTTGCTTAATTAAGATAATTTGC
Organism: Heliconius aoede; assembly: GCA_037355905.1. Taxonomy (NCBI): domain Eukaryota; kingdom Metazoa; phylum Arthropoda; class Insecta; order Lepidoptera; family Nymphalidae; genus Heliconius; species Heliconius aoede. The sequence continues at coordinate 812,973 of JBAIZZ010000116.1, read as the reverse complement.
ACAACACTAACAGCTGCAATCATTTCTTGGTTATAATTATATAGCACATTTATTTTTGTTTGATAAAATTTTTATTTAAGTTATTGTCCAAAACATATTACCAAGCAAAAGCGCGGCGTTGAATTCTACCACTCATCAAAATACCAATATACCGAAAATTGAGGAACATAGTGTCTTGATAATAGATTCCCTCTACCTATCAGACTATATGCCTAAAGTTGAAAAATAAAAACAAAGTAATCACGGCAATCAAGCAACTATATATTTAATTTCCAGGGTGGAGGTGTGCAGCAGTCGTGTTTGGGGGGACCCCCACCCAGCTGTTAAAATGCAATTACCACAAATTCATGATCGCATCCTTATTATATTATATTATAAATAAATAAATAAATAAATGAAATATAGTGCCGAGTGGCGAATGTTAAGCTAACTCCCTTAAGTTGCTGTCGTCGAGGTGAAATGGATGGATGTATGTTTATACGTGTTTATATATATATATAATGAATAATATTGAATATTGTAGATTAATTTTGTGCTGTAATCCAAAATAACATCTACAAGTTTGGATACGTAGTTTTATACGGTATTATATAAAGTAAAATGGCGGCCCGTGTCGGTTTAATAATTTAGTTTATAATTTGTATTATTTTTTTTTATTTATTTATTAATGTCTATTTTCAAACTTCACTACACTGAAATTATTATTTTAAATTCGTTGATTTTTTTCCCATTAATATGAAGTCTTGTTGTCTGAAACAGCACGCGCTATTTACAATATAGAAACGTTGGGTCGCCATTTTGTAATACGGATTGCTAACTCTCATAATTTCAGTCCATTTCAAGTAGGCTAATTTCTTTATTAGTTGGCTTTTAGCGTTTTACTTTCAAACGTCACCGAGGTACTAATTCGTTTTAATATTCGTCTGCACTGGGTGTTATTCCATATAATATTGATACTTTATTATTTTTTTTAATTTTAATGCGTACTGGGGTTGTGCTGTTCGAAATTTTGTGTTGAAACTTCTCATTGATTGTATCTCGTAGTTTTTTAACACAAAATTGTAGATATAGCAACTTGGCCTTAGTGTTAGACAGATGTATAGAGTAAGTAGTCGATTCAGATCCAGCGGGAACATAGAGTATTAAAATTTGTTGTTTGACATTGGATTGCCACTGTCACTTTGACATAAGCACAAGATAAATAAATAAATAAAATGTAGGTATGTCTTGTTATAGGTGAAGGCAGTATTTTGACTGGATCTCTTTTAAACATGCATTTTTCTATTGTGTAATATTGTCTCTTTTTTTTTTTTACCTTACCACCTCTTTCGTGTGTTCTCCAAACAACGTGACATTGGCGATTTTGTGCTCTACTGGTACGTCGCCACCCCATAATAAAAAGAACAGAAGAGTATACAGAATAATATTTAACATGCATTCTCCTATTGTGTAATATTATCTTTATTTTTATTTATCTTTTTTTACCGTACAACTCAATTGGAACGCTCGAATCGCTATAACGGAAAGTAGAGTAACTATACAGGTGAAAGCGTCAGTGAAACTTACGAAAACAGCATATATATTAAAATATTTCAAAACAATATCTAAAGAAGTTAATCAAGGTAGCTCAACTCAGATATAAGGCTTTTATATAAAGCTCGGATATAAGGCTTTTATAGAGAAGCTAAAAGTGTGGTTTCATTTAATTAAGTGTGTCACGTTCCACCCTGTATAATAATTAATTTTATTTGAAGTTAATTCCCATACATTTTTCGTTTTTCTCGCAAATATTATTTCACGCAATCCGATGTCAAATAATATTTTTTAATGTATAGTTCAGTGTTTTAAGTATCACCCACGTCTCTAGCTGGTAGCTAACATATGCAAAAACATAACGTTAGTAATATTTAAATTAATATTATGGTTCACACTAAATCATATTAATGTTGACAATTTTAAATATATTTTCTATTTACACTATAGTGATTAAAATTAAGCAATAATAAAACTAATACAATTATAGGAGCTCAAGTTTTAAATAAAAGACAATGTGTGTTTCAAATGTTTATTATATTGGGAGAGTTCATTTCGAATTGATATTTAAAACATTGGACGTTTTATGATTTTATTGTTTCTATAGTATGAAACTTACTCAAGTATGTCGTTATTTTTATACTATTACCGAAGTTAAGTTTACTTAATCGATCCGCTAACCCACTGTAATTCTGTATTGAGGGTTTCTTAGAAATTAAAACAGTATGCTATTTAATGATGTTTCATTTATATCCTTTATGTGCCTATCCTTCATTGTGGCGGAAAGTGGGGAATGGGAGTGTCTTAACACTAGGGTCCCAGGTTCGGTTATTGCCTATCCTGGTAGTGATGTTGAGCGGGATACAGCGTGAAACTAAACGTGAAAAAACTGTGTATAGTAGTAGTAGTACTCATCAACAGCAGCACCTCATCATGTATTCATAGTCATGGCAAAGTCCGTGCAAGTTGAGTGGACATCCAAGAAAGTCTGGGCACTGTACCGGTAAATTATCTGAAAATATAATTAAATTTAGTTTCGAATACTCTGCTGAAAATGAGGAACGGGGCGTTTTCTGCCTGCCCTGCTATATGCGGGGTACAGGATTAGCGCTATGGCTAACAAAAACCATGTTTTTATCGATGAGCTTCGCTAAATTAAATAACTTAAGTATTTATGAAATATATATTACCGAGTTTGATATGTAAATACTACCCATACATTTGATAAAATTAAATCGAAACTGCTTATAATCGTTTTTTACGTCGTGCATCTATTAAAACATCCATGGCATTAGTTGTGACGTAAATCACTTAAATTGCTTTATAAACGCATGTTGAATTTTATATTTCCATATTTATTTTCCGTATTAAATGGGACAACATAAAGTACATATTGTTGAGAGTTCATTATTTAAATTTAAAAGTTTCCCTGACTAGGAATCAAACTCACAACCACTCTATAAGTGCAGAAAAAAAATATTCCACTGCACCACGATAGCGTTAAATATTTTATTTACTACCAAGTTCATAAGCGCAGCCACAGCAATAACCGTGTATGATGGCCTCGTCGTCGTCACAGCCGAGCGGCGGACAGCCGTTGCACCACTGACCTATTCCTATCCACGGCATGTTCCCTAAAAAAAAAATAACATCTCTTAAAAGATAATAAAAACAATTGAGCCATTCATGGCGCAGGCATCAAGTTTGTGACTGGAAATGCGACTGATTGTGAGTTCAGTGGGTACTGAAGGAAGTATATTTTTTTAAATTTATATTATCATTTATTCTTTCTGGTGTTTAGAACACGAAAAAGGGCGAACAGAGTCTTAACACTATTGTATAATCTACTGGGTAAACCTGCAGTGTGCGGGTTACAACGTGAAGCTGAAAACTCTTGATAAAATATATAATAAAATGTATAATAAATTACTTACATCTTGGTGCCTTTTTAACTGCATTTGCACCTGTATCGGACGACGGAAATAACAAACTATACGACGTGTCTATAAAAATTATGATAAAGAAAAAAAAAAATAATATTCTTTTCAGAGAAAGCATTTTAACAAATGTCTTAAAAGTTCATGTCTTGCCCTTTTATAAAGACTGGCCGGTAAGGCAAAATGGCCTAAGTTGTATAATAATTTTACATATCATAGCATAATTTCATATAACGAGTTGATATTTATTTACCAAGTACAATAATATTCATTTTCTCCAAGCTTCATTTTAATATGTGTAAACATTTCAAAATATATTCAAAAACTAATATAATATATAAAATGGAGAACTGATAAAATATTTTGGGTTGTACAATTTTTCGTAATGGTAGATTACTAAAGTAAATCTAAATAGTACAACCAATTAGTTGTAGGTCATTGCCATGAGATAATTATTGAATGCTTCTGTCATGAGATAAGTTACTGTTGCACCTCATGATTCAGTGGTAACATCTAAAAAATTGTCTGTAGATGTGAATTCAATTTCAGATGGAAAAGTTATTGTACTATAATGAGATTGAAATCAGATTCACATTGTGGCAGGGTAGGCAGAGGTATAGAAATGTAGACATTTGTGACATTGACTGCTTCAACAGTAGTTGATGAAAATTCGATCCTCGTCCAAGACGAATGATGATAACATTACCTTTGTACAGAATTTTTATTTTTTCTAATTGAGTCGGTATTTAAAATTTTTGTCACAATTTTTATTGTATATTTCGGTTTTTAATTTAGATATGAATAGTCTAGAACCAATTGTTCATTGAAATTATTATAAATTATTTTATTTTTAAACAAATTTTATAATACTGATTTATTTATTTATTGGAACTATCTAATTTAAATGAAAATTTTAGAAACCATATCGAGTAGAGTAACCACAGTAGTATCAGTTTTAAATTTAATAAAAACAGACATTAGTTATAAAACATTTACTCCCAAAGGAATTTTGGCAACAAACTTAATAAATAATATAAATTATATAGCAAAGAGTTGATAAAATAAAAAAATAAATAGATGGCGTTTGAGCTGTCAATATAAACAAATGAGATCAAAAACAATATCACAGATATAATGCAAGTGCATCACTACTCTTATTATAATAATAATTAATGTGCCTTTAGAACTTACTGCAATGCTATTTTAAATTAATAATAAACATATTATTAGTAATGACTAGTTTTTAATACATAAATCGTATCCTTATAATGGACATGACTTAATGCAAAATTCCATAATCTTATGTTTTATATTAATTTGGCAAATAATCTGTTGTGCTTTCTAATTTTTATCTAAATATTAAAAATGTATAAAATTTTTGGCAACATTATTTACGAGTATTTACTTAAAAATCTAGAATTAGTAACATTTTGTTACATAACTAATTTTTGTTAAAGCCAATTTGGCTTAAAAAAAACTAAATATATTTTTAATGTATATATATAGCTAGAAATAAATATGTTATAATAATATTAAATCAGTCTAAATAGCAATAAATAAAATGAAAAAGTATAAAACAAAATAAAATCTGCAGATATTTTGTAAAATTAAATATCTGGTATTTTTCCATAGACATCACTATCGTTATTGTTTTCATATTTAACTGCTAAACAATTAATCGCATGCAATTCATTCATTTTATTACTTATTAAGTAACTGGGCCGAGGCGGTCGTAGTGTAGCGGCAGTGCACAGTATGATTGTAAATATGACAGTTCGACAGGGTTCGACTCCCTGGGGGATAATTTATTATTCTCATTTCATCGCTGTAGTAAGAAGACAACAACAAAAAACAACGCCGCATTTTATCTTGTTACCAGAACGAGAAAATGAAATGATATCCCGAGTAAGAATCGAACCCAGAATAGTCGCGTTTACAGTCACATTGTGCCTGCGCTGGCCTTAAGCGGTATAAAAAACAGTATTCATATATTTCAGATAAATTAATACTCATATTCCAAGCGAAGTAACTACACAACGAATTTAACACCTATTATTAAAATTGATTTTAGATTTTTTCTTAATTTAGATTATTTTATTTTTATATAAAATAAAATAAATAAAAACAAAGCCCCAGATAAAAACAAAGGGGTGTTATAAGTTTGGCGTGTTCGTGTGTATCTGTATATCTGTCTGTGGCATTGTAGATTGAATTTGAGTTTTTTGTTTGAAGAGTGATTTGACCGTGTGTAAGAGACTATCAGCTCTTTTCTATTTATTAACTTTTTAGAGTTTTATTATATGTGGAGACTTCAATGATAATTATAAATTATTTGGAACAATATCAAATGCTAACGTCAGAATAGAGGAGGTAGAGTATTAAATATCAGCTCATAGACAACACTTTGGCACTTCATTTGGATCTACCTTAATTATACTCTAATTTAAATGTGGCTTTTAAAAATATACTGTTTCATGTTTTCTATTTGGAAAATAAATCTATATAAACTACTTGATGCTACGATTGACCTTCTTAATTCGGAGTATTGATAAATAATATAACATTTTTAATCATTTGTATAAATAATAAAATAAATAATATTAATTGTCAACCTATACTTACATAACTTCGAATAATAAAAATATGTTTTACCATATATTCAAAGTAAAAAAGATTAAAATATAACCCAATATAGAATGTATAACATAAGATAAATTTGAGCGAAAACAGCTAAAAACACAACTGACTTTGTAATTTTATAACCTAAACAACTAAATGCAATAAGAATTTTCTCAGAATATTACAGAACCAATTGTTTAAAACCATCAATCACATTTCATTATTCAAGAAATATAAATAATACATATAAAAACATTTGTGCCATTATCATTCTTGACTAGTACTTCTTCTTGCTTCTTCTCTTCTCTGTTAAACAAAGAATATTAAACGGATGCCCTTTCGGCCAGTTCAGTGGTAAGAGATACACGATTGTTGATAGCCCTTAGAGGCCTTGTAGGTGCTGGGAGCAGTGCACCCTCACATTGTTTGTTGCCGAGACAATTACATGAACAGACCTATTATAAATAGAACTATTAAAATATTTTTACAATTATATATTACAAATATTACGTAACTAATTATTTTTTGAAATATTATAATTTCAATTAACAAAATTAACTGACATTGCCAAAAGCAAAAAAAACTCTTTTAACAATTATGTTTTCGATGGAATATATTTATATTGAAACCAATAAGACCAGTAGGGGCACAAAGCGTAACTGTAAACGCGACTGGTTATGGGTTTGATCCAGACTCGAGAAAATGAAATATTTATTTAAATTTATATCTCCGTTATTTCGATGTGGTGCCGAGTTACATCACTCAACACGCAATGCCTCCAGAAATCGGCGAAAAGAGGGGGTCTTAACACTAGGTTCCCTCTGCCTACCCTGATGTGTAGGATACAGCGTGAAGCTGATTTGATATTAATACATACAGACGCTTGGTCGTCGTGCGATCGCTGTCGGCTGGCTAGTGGATGTCCGTCTATGGGCAAATTTGTTCTAGAACCATCTTTGTCTTCATCTCGAGCGTTTTCTTCAGCTTGCCTGTTATTTTAATATGTAATAATATATTTTAAAAAATTAATGACAAGCTGCATCTCATTGTGATTACTTAATTTACATGTGTTTGTAAGTTGGGTTTAGAGTAGACAGTATAAGCAACATTTTATGTGTTATTTGCAAAATAAGGTAAATTTTAAAAATATTTTAATTACATATTTTAAATGTGTCTAAATATTTTTTAGTGTGAATTCTGGTGTAGAGGCGTTTTGCATCGACACCAGTGCGAAGAAATAAAAATATAAAATTAATTAATTTCACTTCCTCGAGTGGGGATCGAACCCACAGCCGTCGCGTTACAGTGACACCCCCTTGTACCGCTGCGCCACAACGCTCTTAAAAATTCTTATATGCTTGTTATAAATTATTAAAAATAATTTGTAACAAGCATATAAGAATTTTTATGTAGCTCGATAAGAACATATAACTAAATAACTAGGGTGCTGAAACACTTTCCAAATGCAGGTTCGAATCCCTGCCAGACGTTTAATTCTGTATAATCCGAATATAACAGCTATGCAAAAAAAAACACCTTCTTCAAATATTATTACAATAAATAATATATACAATGGTTCTTTTTTCCCTTATCCAAACATTTTTTTATTCTCTAAGTGTATAACATACTTACATAGTCATAAATCTTAAAACCAGCAAATTTATACTGGCAGCGACGACCGCGAGACCAAACAGAATGAAAACAAGACTCAATGCGACATAGCCAGGTTTACTTGTTAACGCTTGATCATTCTGGAAGACAAAAATACGTACCGTACATTAATTACTATCCTAAAAGTCAATTATTTAAAAATAATTATTTAAATTAAGACCAGATTTTAATTATTTAAAAATCTAAATCCATTGGCCTGCGCCAAGACACACAAGCAGAAACTTCGGGTTCGAATCCCACTGTCAAGGAAATAAAATATCTGAATATTTTCGATTCTTCGCTCTAGTAACGAGGCGAAGCGCGGCATTGAGTTCTGCCATCCAAAACAGATAGCCTCCGACAACTTCAGATAACTTCGACGGAAAATGAGGAATGAAAGTGTCTTAATGAGAAGAGCGTGTCTTAACAGTAGTTTCCCAAGTTCCCTCTGCCTACCTCTCTATGTGCGAGAGACAAAGTGAATCTTAAGAAAACTGTTGTTACCTCTACTTATCTTAGTTCTAACACTAGATACCTTCTGTCTATATAAAATGTTACCATGAAAATAAATTACCTGCAATGCTACATAGTCTCCAAAGCCAATAGTTGTCAGTGTCACAAAGCAGTAATAGAAACTATCAAAGTAACTCCAACCTTCATAACGGGAAAATACTGCGGCACCTTTAAAATTCAAGTACAATATGTATTAATAGGTGTTTAAGTAGCTGATTTTGGGTGTGGTGAGACGTCTGATGGTGATTGCGATAGTGTTGATTTTGAAATCTATTTGCGGCTACAAAAATATAGAAATATGTAATATGCTCATTATATTATGCACATAATTATTAAATTGTGAAACAACTAAGTTGACTAGGCACTATTTTTAAAAATACAGCTATAAAAATAAACTGTAAGCTATACATATATTAGCTGATTGTAGATTGGAGGATAACATTTTTTTAATTCCAGATGTTCACAATGTGTCAATAGTAGCTTAAGCAATAAAGCAAAGCGCAGTGTTGAGTTCTGCCACTCAACACGTAATTTCCCGCAATTTAGAAGTAAAAAGGGGGAAAAAAGAGTGTTAGGCATGCTAGAAATAGGTTCCCTCTGCCTGATAAAAGATAAAAATATTTACACACTTACCAGTTGTAATTATAATTGATGACAGCATTCCCGTTGCAAACATAAGATTCATTTCTGTAGCCTCCGTTTCATCGCAGCGCAGGTAGCATTTAGCCCGTCTTATAACAACTGATGCAAACTTATTTAACCTCTCACCAATACTTTGAAACATGACTAGGCCAAGTGGAATGCCAACCTGGAAGCCAGTGATAAATATACATATGTAATTAAGTATAAAAGGTTATAACTAAAAATAACTGTTATTTTTAACTTTTTGGGAATATTTTGCACTTCTCATAGTAAATAATGGTTGTTTCATACTAATAATATTTATCTCTGTTCCCAAAAAAAAATATTGACAAAGATGCAAGGTTTTTAATTTATTTTAATTTTACTTCCCCTTCAAAATGTTTGACCAAAGAATGGACTCTTCATATATTGTTATAGTATATTGATATTCTTAGCAGTGTATTTACATTTTCTTCTAATTTCTTTTAAAAATCAAACTATAAGTCTTATTAACTTCAACAAGAACATCTTCACCAATATTTGGTGAGGTAATCCAGATAGCCCCTACAAAATATCATCCATCATGAATTTAAAGTCTCTGGAAATAAAGGTAATATAAAAATAATATATCTAACAAACTCACCATAGCATATGCCATACAAAATGCTTTACCACCAACTGTGACTGGAGTAGAATGACCATATCCTATCATAGCCAAAACAACAGTAGCAAAGTAAAATGCGCCAGCAAATTTCCACTGAGGGCCAGCTTTGTGGGGCTTATTCTCGATTATAACTATTTCAATCATATGATAGTCTTCTGGTGATATATTATATTTACGGACCAGACCATTTTTCATATCTGCAAAAGTTATAAGTTATATAAAAATTTTCAATATGAAATACTAATATATTGAAAGTCTCTAATTAATAAAAACTATTTAAAAATACATTAAAATTAATTACAAAAAATAATTACAAGTATTATGAGCAATACTGTAGAGAAAATACTACTGCGTCTAATATAAGTAAACAGAAATAAAACAAAATGTTTAGTCAATTGTAGTAATATGAAACATGGTAAAGAATATTTACATAAAACAAATATTTTTCTTAATTTTTTATAGACCAAGATTTTATTTTTCTTCATATTTCATAGAACTGACCTGACAAAACCTCCCATCTTTTACTTTCAGTGTCTGATTCCAGTGCATCAAATACTGCAGCTCCAATCAACAAATATGTAAAAGTACAAACAACAAGTGATAAAGTACGAACATTTTGTCTTTTCATTATAAAGTGTAAAATTTTCCTTAATAAATTTGTATTTATGAACAAGTATAAGTGTTTATTTTATTTATCGCAACGCTTTTTGATATTAATAATTTAGTTTTATTTTATAATACTGTTTAGGATGTGAGAAGATAACAATTTCTACCTAACTTAAGCAATACAACGACAATTCTAGTAAATTTGTATAATATTAAATATTTCTTAAACGTGATATAATTATCGATTTATTTTTCTAATTTGGCACAGCAATTTAAATATAATAACACTATAATTTTTCTAAATAAACAGCCGCATAATAGTCGTATGACAGTTTCTTTTTCGTTTATAATCTAATTCGAGAACTAGAGTGGTGAGCACAGAATATATATAAAGATACAGAAGCGCAGAGCCCCAGGGCCGCTAAGAGCTAAATACATAATTTTAATACTCTGTATATGCACGGTGATCCATAAATGTAAAATATAATAATAAACAATCCGACTGCATAAAACTAAAACGGAAAAACAAGCCTAGTTGTTAGTAACAGGTTTTTTTTATATTTTGCTACTGTAGGTGCCGTACTTGTAACTATATTATAATATCGTACGTATCGTACTGTACTTGATGCTGTTCTTAAGGACTAAAACTAACTGCCATATTCATACTCAATCGATCAGGTCATTTACCCGTACCGTACGATATTGCACAGTACGGCGAGGCAATCCGAGAAAGTTAAAAAAAAAGTTGTTCCAGGGATGGTGGCAGCACTGCTTATTATGCCAAATGGCAAATGTCACTTCAATGTTGACAATTGACAGTGACAGTTCTCTCCACCGTGTGCTACTTGCGGCGAGCAATAAAACTACCCTAAAAATACTCTAATAATTTATAAAATATCTTAATCCTTATTACATCATGAAAATAGCTTGTAATAATACAAATCCACCACTTGGTAAAATAAATTTCTCTTATATATTACTCTATGTAAAGTTACAAAATGAAAAATCTTAATATAACATTTTCTAATATATTTCAGGCGGATTACTTACCTCTGAACTCTACAGAGCAGAGGCTAAAAATATTGAAGTTATATGGGGTGGTGAATCTTCAGTAACTCTTCCAAACTCTAAGAATTCAGTGCCATATGGAACTAGCAATGATTTGATAAGAATTGTCGAAAATTTCTTCAATAAATCTGTCACTGCTCTTCAAAGAGTTACAATGAACCACTGGCTGTCTTTTAGTCTGACTTTGGATGAAAAAATTCCTAACTCCCTTGAATATCTGGACAAAATATTAGGACCATTAACCTATTTAGTCGGTGAATCATTATCTGCATCTGATCTTGCAGTTTTTAGCATTCTTCATGGTAAATACAACAGGACTTATTATGATATTATCATGCAACAGGCCATAATTTTGTAACTAACACAACTATATAACCTACACAATAATTACAACATTGACATCATAATTTTTTATGTATTACATTGTTTGTTTCAGCATCCAACAACTATAAAGAAATTTCTAAAACAAAATCCTTTAAAAACATCTCTCGGTGGATGAAGCTTGTGCAAGCACAGGAACCAGTTACTAAAGTACTAAAGACATTGCCTGCTGGCATACTTGAAACTATATCCAAAGCTTCATCAAGGTATGTAACCTTAATGGTAATTTTTTAAATGTGAACAGGCTCAAATTAAACTCTATCAACTTGATAAAGTTTAATTTGAGGCTGTTGTGGAGGCATAGACCAGCATTGACCATCACAATGTCTGTAGGTTTGATTCCCACTCGAGTAAATGAATTATTTTCATTTCATAATTGGCAAACAACAATGTGTGCAATTGAGTCAAACTTTCAAGATGCAATTTCCCAAAATTTGTGGGGACAGTAGGAAACAGAATGATACAGGTTAAACTAAGAATATAAGAAATTAAAGAAGTGTTTAAAAATATTTAATACAACTTTATTACACTTTAGGAGATCACCACCAGTAACTAAAGAAGCAGGGCCCCGCCTTCAAGAGGGAAAGTTTGTTGAATTACCTCATGCTGAACATGGCAAAGTGGTTGTTCGGTTTCCACCTGAAGCATCCGGGTAATTAGTTATTTAAATATTATGTAAATTAACCAAAATCTCACTATTTATATAACATTTAATGACCTAACAATTAATAATTTTTACTTGTTTTATAAACTATATAGATTTCTTCACATTGGTCATGCCAAAGCAGCTCTTCTAAATCAATATTATCAACAAGCTTTTGATGGAAAATTAATCATGAGGTTTGATGATACCAACCCAGCCAAGGAGAATGCTGAGTTTGAAAAGGTATGAAATGAAAAAACAACATAATACCATAAGTTATTACAATATTATGATAACAATCTCTAACATAAGCATTTTTTTGCACATAGCAGCATTTGCATTTGCATTTTTTGGGCAGACTCGACCGGATTTAATACCACCCCCGGCATTTTAAACCGGCGTGAAGTAGTGGCCCTTGCCACTGCGTTTCGCATTAGGTAATGCCGGGCCCCAGTGCCCTTCATCTCCACCTTAAAGGCTGGCAACGCACCTGTGGCTCCTCTGGTGTTGCATGGGGTCGTGGGCGTCGGTGATCACTTACCATCAGGTGACCCGAACGCTCGTTTGCCTTGTCCTCTCCCATAAAAAAAAAAAAAAAAAAAACATAGCAAGTGACTGTAATGTCAAGAGTTCCATACTATTTCCTAGTTTCTGGCTAATTTCAAAAATTGTGTTTTGAGAGGCAGAACTTAAAGCCATGCATGCTACCAGAACAATGAAATATTAAAGTGAAACTACAACCATTATATTTACATTAAAAATTGTTTGTCCTAACTTACTTTAATCTTAACTTATAAAATAATTATCTTTTTATGCATCTGTAAAAAAAATCTCTAATATTAATTGTATTTCATATATTATAATTAATAATAGAGGCCAGGCATGCCCAGGGGCACAAGTGTATGACTGTAAATGCAGCTGGGGTTGTGGGTTCAACTCCACTCGAAGCAATGAAATATTTACTTAAAATTTATATTTTCATTTGTTTGCTGTGGTGTCGGCAAAGCGCGACGTTGTGTTCCACCAATTCAATCAATTCAGAATTCGACTGAAATTGGAGAATGAACTAGTTTTTGCCTACCCTCCTGTATATGGGATACAGTATAAATTATTTAATTAATAATTATAAGTAATTTTATAAATTAAATATTGTAAAATAATATATTTATTTCATAATAGGTGATCCTAGAAGACGTTAAGATGTTAGAAATCAAGCCTGACTTATTTACTCATACATCTCAATATTTTGACCTGATGCTTGAACTTTGTGAGAAACTCATTAAAGAGGGCAAAGCGTTTGTTGATGATACTCCCGCTGAGCAGATGAAAGCTGAAAGAGAGCAAAAAGAAGAAAGCAAGAATAGAAATAACTGTATGTAATATTTTAAAAAAATATTAGAAATAATTGCTTTTTAACCATACTATTGCGGTTTTTTAAAATTTTGTTTTTTTTTTTATAGTGGCGGAATTCAATGCCGCAAATTATCATCGGCAACAGAGCGAAGAGATGAAAATATTTAATATTTCATTTCTTCAAGTGGGAATTGAACCCACAATACACCACATGCTTGTGTCCCTGTGCAATAACTGGCCTCTGCATGTATTTCTTTAAAAAATATAAAATTTGAGTGAGACCTCTGGTTATGACCTATGTGAGAATGAATGTGGCTCTGTTTGACGAATTTTCAATATTCATGTAATTGTTTTATATTAATATTGAAAACAAAAATATCCATAAGTAATGCTACTAAAGTAATTTCACTTTTAAACTTTATTTAATATTTTTACATATTGCAGCTGTAGAAAAGAATCTTCAGTTATGGGAAGAGATGAAAAAGGGCAGTGATGTTGGTATACAAAATTGTGTCAGAGCTAAAATTGATATGCAGTCACCCAACGGATGCTTGAGAGATCCCACGATATACAGGTGCAAGCCTGAGTCTCATCCAAGAACTGGGAATAAATATAAGTATGTATAATATTTAACTTTTTCTCTATTTAAACAAATTTTTCATGTGAAGTGTAGTGTGGCATACTTTCAGTCAAAATGCAATGCTTCAAATTAGAAAGGGAAGTAAGGAAATGAAGGAAGGGTGGCATTTGCAGGATAATGTGTGAAGCTAAAAAAATAGTCCTTACAGCTTAATATAGAGGTGTTATCATTTAATATCTTCAACAATGATTTCAATTATTTTTTTATTAATCATAGCAAATCTATTTTGGTAAAAATAGTTTATAACATGGTTATAATATTTTACTCACATATAATATTTACTTCCAGAGTATATCCAACATATGATTTTGCCTGTCCCATAGTTGATTCTATTGAAGGTGTGACCCATGTTTTACGAACCATGGAGTATCATGACAGGGACCCTCAGTTCTACTGGTTTATAGATGCTTTGGGATTGAGGAAACCATACATTTGGGAGTATAGTAGGTTAGTATACTTTTAATATACAGTAGAAACTTGATCAACCGTGCTAATTGTCGTTAGTCATTTGGGTAATGGAAAATCCGGATAATCGAATCTATAAAGAAGAGCTTGTGTAGGACAACATTGTTATACTCGTATGTCTATTAATAGCAACAAGTACATATCAACGAAAATCAACAGTTTATTAAGAAATTATTAACATTTTCTAACGATACGACTTACACTTATAAATTACGTACGCATTTAGGTACATAAGAAAGTTTTTCTTAGGTTTCATTGTAATAGGTTGTATAAAATAATAACCGCGGTTGATAGTCCGGATAATTGCGAATCCTAATAACTGAAGGCCGGATACTCGAGTCTACTGTAATGGTTTTTAAGGTTATGCATCAAATTTATAGACGTGGCGCAAGGGCCCAAGCGTGTGAATATAAACGCGTATGGGTTCGGTATCCATTTGAGGAAATGAAACATGTAATATTTTCAATACTTCACGCTGATTTCGAGGGAAAGTGCAGTGTTGAGTTCCGCCATTCAACACACAATGTTCCTCGTTTATTTTAAAACGCCTTAAAACAAAATTCCCTCTACCTATCCTGCGTGGGGGATGTAGCGTGAAACTAAGAAAAAAACAAATATTTTTTTTTATACAATGCTATAAAATAATCGTAAGATTCGTAATATTATTTTATAACATTGTATAATGTTATATTTGTTGCTTTAAATATACTGAAGTAAATGTATTGTTAAATAAATTTATTGTTTACTGTTATAGACTGAGT
>JBAIZZ010000116.1:777722-790933 GCA_037355905.1 Heliconius aoede | reverse complement strand
CTACTCTCCATTTTCGAAGTGACAAGACTCGCCGTTTTCGTAGTGTCACGACATTCCGTTTTCGCAGTGTCGATGCGTTGATCTAAAAGATCAACTCCCCCCATTGCGTGATTGTATTTCCTGACCACTCCGGGGCGTTCAAGACACCAGACACCAGACACCAGACACCAGACACCAGACACCAGACACAGACACAGAGGTGTAAAAGAGATGCGTAATGCGTATTATTAAACAATTACAGCATATTTTCAAACATGTGAATATACTTTTGTGGCGCCTTTTTTCCCAGGAATCGAATGCGCTTGTCCGATTTATTCTATCATTAATAGTTTTTAAATGGGGGCAGAAAATAGTTTTCGCGCCACTCGAAAAACCCGACTTTAAAGTATATAAGGAGTGCGTTATCGCGCTCCGTCTGCCATACTTGCCAGACGGAGCGCGATAACGCGCTCCTTGATACCTAATTGTTTTTGAATATTTTAGGTTATCGACCCTATAGCTCCTCGATACACAGCTTTGGAATCGAGTCCAGTACCAGTCAATCTAAAAGGCGTAAAGGCTGATAGCTCCTTCAAAGTAGCTTTGCATCCAAAGAATGCAGATGTGGGACAAAAATCTGTGTGGGTCTCTAAGAAACTGCTTATAGATCAAAGTGATGCGAAAACACTAAAGGAAGGAGAGAATGCCACGTTCATTAACTATGGGAATATTTTGATTGATAAAATTCACAAGTATGTATGATTTTTTTTTTCATAATTTGTGGTTAGTAATTTTGGGAATAAAATTAAACATTTATTGATTAATATGTTCATAATAGTGAAAGGAAATGTTGATATAACTAATTGTATAATATGTAAAGATGTTAATAATTTTAATTTACCGGACCGTTTTCCCTGACCAATAAACTATCAATTAAAAACATCCTCTCGGCTTTGAGAGCCACGATATCATTGTAATTAGTACTATATAAACATGTAGTGTAATATATAAACATAAGGGGCTTTGCTAGTATCTACAAAGGTATACTTTTATTACAAACAAAAATTTATAGCAGCAGAAAAAAGTCTCAAAATATTCTTTATTCAATGAATATTTAAAAATAATTAAATAATAATAATAATATTTTATTGCAGGTCTGCAGATGGCTCAGTGACAAGTATAGACGCAACACCAAATCTAGACAATAAAGACTACAAAAAAACCTTAAAACTAACTTGGCTCGCCGATTCAGCTCAATCACCCATGGTGGAGACATATTGCGTTTACTTCGATCATATAATTTCCAAACCTTTACTTGGAAAGGAGGAAGATTTCAAGCAGTATATCGGACACAAAACTAGAGTGAGATATTGTGTTTTAAAGCATCTACAATACGTTATTTTTAGAAATATAATATGTAGACATTAATTAAAAAATCAAACAATTTCAAAAATTGTATTTAGATTTTTGCAAGCTCGAAATGCCATAAATAAGGAACTAACGAATTTATTCGTTTTATATGTAGTATACATATTGACGGTCTCTAGGTAAAGTGCCGAAAGAGATAGATCGCAAATGTTGTTATTGTTATTTTGACCTGTATATATAAATATTTATGCATTTTAAAAGGTGTATGTAATCTAAAACCTTACCCTTAGTTCAAAACAGCAATTTAAGAAATTTATATAATATTTTTTTTTGTTGTATAATAATTTTTTTCTTTCGATAATCTTACCTAGGGACCGTCGATATGTACCAACCCCTAACAAGTATGATTATTAAAATTAAATATTCATTCACAGTGGGAAATCCCCATGTTGGGTGAACCGGAGTTAAACAACGTGAAAGTTGGCGATATAATACAGTTGCAGCGTAGAGGCTTCTTCAGGGTGGACGTAGCACCTGCACCTCCTTCCCTTCACACATCTAAATCAACTCCCCTCGTACTGTTCCATGTACCTGATGGTCATACAAAGGAAATGCCTGGGCAGGTTAGTGAAATTTGTTTCCTTTTTAGTTTTTTCTTTTTGGCTTCACATTGTATCCTGCCCATAGCTGGGTAGGTGAAGGGAATCAGGAGTGTTAAGACACTTTCGATCCCAATGGTGGTATTGTTGCATTGCTTGTTGACTTTATATTATACTAGCGGGGTTGTCAAAAACACATAATATTGATTTCTTTCATTATATTGGGGATTTATTTGTGATTACTTTTTATCAAATTATTTTGTATTACATTTTATACATAGAAATTTAAGCTAAGGACCAAATTTAATTTCAGATAGTAGATAGCATATACGTGATATGTGAGACATTAAGAAATAGTGTAATATCATTGGCAACTTCTTATCGCAAAACGTAGGTTTGGTCTACCTATCCATTAGAAATGTGAAATATGAGGCATTTGAATTGACTTATCACTGTTGCCCAATTGGATTTTGACGAAAATTTTAAAACGGAAATAATATAGTCAAGCACAATAAAAAAAAAACAAGTGTGTGAACATCACATATGCATATATCTTATAGGTCACTTGATTGTGCGTGTAAAAACGGACTGACAGAATTTCGAAAATCCCGGAGTGTAGTAATTTAATTGTACACTGCCTTTATAATCTAGAATCGTTTCAAAAATATAAGAAAATTAAATCGAACCTAAAATATGTGTCATATATAAACTAAAATCGGTCCCTAGCCACTCATGGCATTGGGATTAATCGCAAGGGTGCGATCGTAATCACGACAGGTTATCGGTTCGATTCCTAATCGAGGAAGTTTTGATTTTTTCATTGCATCGCTCTGTGTCAACACAATATTTTCAAGTTTGCCCCGCCAACCTTGCTGTGTACTGGATACAACGTGAAGTTAAAAATAAGTTATATGAATATAAAATATTCGATCGACAAACATCTTATTTTTATTAAGTATTTTTTAGAAAAAATACTTATTCTATTAAAACAATATATTTTTCAATCTATAGGAGTTTTCTTTTAAATAATAATTATATTAGAACACGAAATTAATTCAAATTAGTAATCAAATAATTGTGTAGTACAAGCGGGCGAAGATATAAGAAAATTTTAATTAAATAGTATAATTTAAAATAGATGTTTTATAACATATTAAATGGTCAAAAAAATGGAAGCTGATTCAGTAATACAGTATGTTATGATAGAAAGTGAAAGTAATACGAAGTAACACGTAGCGAATCACGCCACCTCAAATCTAAAATCAGTCAACTCGTCATTGTTTAACTTGACACATGTGTATCTCGTTTAAAAATTAAATAAAAATGTATTGTGAAGGAACTTATTAATTATTGTAACACAGATATGGGTGACAAAGAAACTAAATACTATGAACATTTAATTTATATAGTACTAACAACTTGATACTTGTGCAAGGTAAAACGTGACATATGTTATATTATACAATATTTAGTAAAATGTAAAGTAAATATTTACAGCTTTTCTAATATAGAATTTTTTGACAGTTTGTTTGTTTATGCTCAGTGTCAAATATCTGAGTGTACATAATGTTTAGGTGTTTGGTTCAAATTCTGTTTTTATTAGTATCTGATTTTATTTCGTTTACGTTTTTTTTTATGATTGAAAAGGGATAAAAATAATGTCTGTATTAGTTTATATCAGAATCTAATGTTTAAATTTAAAAAAAAAACTTTATACTTATAATAGATACCCATATCTTGTACATAGTGAGTTTTAATATTTTAACCGTCTCATAAATTTACCCATCATAATACCATTTGTTATAACATAAGCTAATCTATACATACATTTTGATTTAAGCCAAAAACAGCACAAGCACAAATACCGCAAGACAAACCTGCCGCAGTTCCTCCAGCAGGAAAGGATATCTCCAAAGTGTTAGAAGCCATCACCAACCAAGGTGACATAGTTCGCTCATTGAAATCTACGAAGGCTGATAACAAAATAATTGAGGACGCTGTTAAAGTGCTATTGGCTCTCAAAGCTGAATATAAGGCGATTACTGGCAAAGTAAGTGTAATGTATTATTTAAAAAAAATCCGCATCTACTGAGTTATTTTTCTTTTTTAAATGCAAGAGTAGTTTTTCTTTTTTCAAATCGTCCAAAAGATAGCGGGATCTGACAAAACTTTATACGAATTTAAGGGCATTCACCACGTAAAAAAACAATGGTATATTTTTAACCACTACTAAATAATTTAATTATTTAAAACAATTTTTTTACAGGACTGGAAACCGCCTGCTTCGGCGCCGAAACCGTCAAAAGTAGATATTTCAAAACTAAGTGGAGACATTAATAAACAAGACGACGAGCTCAAATCTCTTAAAGCTGCCAATGCTGGTAAAGACAAGATAGACTATGCAATCAAAATACTGTCCGACTTGAGAGCTCAGTATAAGAACGCTACGGGAAAGGTACTTTTTTACACTCTATCGTACATAAATAAACACTATATATATACTCGTATACTATTATTTCGTATTTGTATGTGGTCGATTTTGTTGCTATTTTGACATGATAATACTGTGCCTTTAAAATTTGTATATTTTTATTTATTTTACTCTACTATAAATAAATCTAAATCACATAACAAACTACGATACGATAAGCGAATCTAAATAACGTCAAAGTAATTCGTGTATACTTTGTTTTAAATCGCACAATAAGTCACTCACACTAGTTTTATTGTATTATTTTCTATTAGATGTCTCTTTTCTTATCACCATACATCGATATTGTTGAACGAATTTGAAATGAAACAATGTTTAAACAAATATATTATGTTGTTTAACTATATAATAAATCAATAAGCTAATGTAAACATTTCGTCAATATGGTCAGCTGTGTAAATATGTCATGGTACGTGTCTTCTGAAGCCACCTAATAATAATAAGTTTTCATACATATTAATATTTTTTATTGGTGTAATTATTATGATTTGATTATTATTTTATTTTATATTTAGTAGGGGAGGTAAGGTACGTAGGGATAAAACTAGTCTGAATACTTTCCGTTTACCCTAAATTAATGTTATATTGTAGATGATGAAAGGCTGCATAGTTCTAAATTTTGTAATTACATGTAAAGGCAGCGGTTTTTGCTTTTGCTCTCTCTCGTCATGATAATTATCAAAGTCATGATATGTTTTTTAATATTATGATAGAAAACTGTTCACGTAGGGGTTAGTTCTGTATAGTATGAATCCTCTCTTGGTTAGCAATTTTGTCAGGACACAGTGGTCTTGCCATATCACGGATCTTACCTCAAAGTACTATAATTAATTTGTAAATATATTCAATTTGGTAGTTCGAATTCTTTAATAATAATACTTGAAAATTGGTCGATGTGTCGATGTGTCTTACCACTTGGTTCATATTAGAAATATAACAAAGATATTCTTATTTATTAACGCTTTTATTTACGCTGTTTCTTTTAAATGTTATTAATATTTCCATTATTGTTTTCATTAGGATTGGAAGTCTCAATCCCAGTCCCAACCAACCCAGCCATCGCCCTCAAGTTCGTCAAAAACTAGTGACGACTCTAAAATAGCTGATCTTCTCAACCAAATCGCGGCTCAAGGGGACAAAGTGAGGCAGATAAAGGCAGCTAAGGCCGACAAGAGTGTTATTGATGTTGAGGTTTGTTTGTGGATTTTTGTGTACTTCTTATTTATTTATATATTTTGTTTATTTAATATTATTCGTTACCACAACATATATTTAGATATAAGAGGAAAGTGAAAGCAAAATTTTGGTAGAATGGCTCTTATTTTTTAATGAATTATGAGTTTTATCCTTCCCTATTAAAAGGACGGTATATATCTTTTTAATTCCATTTATCTTCCTAAATTTTGCTACTCAATAATGCAATCATCACAATTTGGATAGATTGTAGAGAACGGAATGTATTGACACTATGCTTTCCCTAAACTAGTTATTTTTTCGTTTCTGAAATATTAATTTAAATTAATAGTTAGAACACGTCTGAATAAGGAAAACACTTTTAGGTTTACAAATTAAAGATTATTGTAATATAAATAGAATTACGAAATATTTAATTTAAAGTTAAAATTATCTTTAAAATAATTTTAAATAATAGTTATGGAGTATTCATCGAAATATCAGACCTCATTATCTTTAAATTTATATTAATAAGATATTTTTGTTATTTTACATAGTAAAGAAAAGTATTACCACTATAAATGTGTTATTACGATTAAGTTTTTTATGTTTTACATTTTAGGTGAAAAACTTATTGAATCTGAAAGCTCAATATAAATCCATAGCCGGAACGGATTGGTCTCCAAAAGTTGTGCCCCCAAAAGCGCCTGCACCAGTTAAAGAGGTATGTTTAAAATTTTAAAAATATATTTTGTTAGAGATAGATAATGCATTTTGTGACTAAATTCTGTGTGATATAAATGTCACGGTAATTTGACTTATATAAAATATAGTCATGACTGAAATATGCAGTGTTCTAAATAAAGAATTTAAAAAATTAAACGATTTGGCTTATAATAGTAAATTTTTTTGGGCGTTTATTAGAATTTTATGTGTTCTCTAGGTGCAACCAACAATGAGTGGAAAAGGTGATACCATCGCGGCCGAGATCGCTAAGCAAGGAGATGTCGTAAGGGAGCTTAAATCTAAAAAAGCAGATAAGGTGAGTTTATTGATGTATTACTAGTATTATAGACCAGCTCCACTCAGAAAGTGTCTATGGTCTGGATATTATATAATCCCTGTTGGATATATTTTGTTAGATACATTATTCTAAATTTAAATATGCTTAGAATAAGATCACCCTGGTACTGTCGGTGTCGTAAAAGGCAACTAAACTACGAGTGGTTCGAGTTCGAGTCACGTCGCTAGTAATGGTAACACGCATGGGCAGACTTGGACCGGATTAATACCACCCCCGGCTTTTAAAACCGGCGTGAAGTAGTGGCACTTGTTTTGCGTTTCGCATTAGGTAATGTCGGGCCCCGGCGCCCAACATCCTCCACCTAAAAGGCCGGCAACGCACCTCTAGTTTCGCATGGGGTCGTGGACGGCGGTGATCACTTACCATCAGGTGACCCGAACGCTTGTTTGCCTTGTCCTCTCCCATAAAAAAAATCTTTATTTATTTATGGATATATTTCAAATGATATTAACATAAATATGTCGAGTGTATAAAAGATTTTAAAATATTTATTTAATATATATAAAATATTTATTTATTGATTATAAAAACTTATATAATATATTTAAGGCGGCAATCGACGTCGAAGTAAAGAAACTTCTAGAATTAAAAGCTAAATATCAAGCCGAGACCGGAACTCCCTATGCAGCACCATCTCAGCCAAGAGAGAGTAAGCCCAAGGAGAAGCCCAAAGAGAAGAAAGAGAAACCAAAGGAAGTTAAGAAGGAGACCAAGCCTAAAGAGCAGGTAGAAAAATATTTATTTTTCTTTCTTTGTTATTAAAAAAAAGCAGGCGTGATGCAGTGGGTAAATCATATGATTACGCGATGTGATCACACATTCACACATATGATCGCTTATTCTGCGTTTGATTATATACGCGACGGTTGTGGGTTCGATTCCCATTAATTGGCAATTACTTATTTTCATTTACTCACACTTGTAACAAGACTGCGCGGCTTTGAGATCAGTCTGTCAGTACGCAATGTTTAACCTTACATTTAGTGCCTTAATATTTAGTTCCGTCTGACTACCCTGCGGAATACATCGTGGAGCTAAATAAACAAATAAATAAATATTCCAGTCACCAAAGCCAGCTAAAGAAGATTCGTCATCGGGCGTAAAGAAAGTAACACGCTTAGGACTCGAAGCGTGCAAAGAAACTGATCTGCCGGAATGGTATTCACAAGTTATTACTAAATGTAAGTCATTTTTAATAATATATATTTTTTGTTTATATACGAGGCCGTCCGTAATACCCAATTTATCATTATTTCTCCGCTCTAGTCCGACAATTGGGAAAACCGGGAAACATAGCTTGCTATGCGGGAAAAAGCGTGAATCTATTTTTTTTTATGGTCCCATATTTTCCATATTATATTAAAGCGCCAATAAACACCATAGAAAAATTTATTTAAGTTGAGTTATTTACATATTTTTTTTGTATAAATTCACGATTGTTGGTGATATTTATTCTTATCTGTAGTGTGACAAACCAAACAAACGCGGCGTCGGATTCCGCCATTAATGTTGATTATATAGTTTTTAAAGTACTGATTAATATCAAACCCTGATTGTATCTTATAAACAAAAAAAAAGTTTATTATACATATTTCTTTGATATTTGTTATAATAAGTGTAATAATAAAATATTTTATAATATAATATATATATTATTTAAGAATTTTGCCACATTTTAACTAAACCGAGATAAATAATGTACATTTTAATTTAATACAAATTTGTAAACATGTTTCAAACATTTTACAATGGTCTGTGGTCATAGACGGTAAAAAGTGCTATTTTAAAAAACTACGCGCTAATTATATCAGAATAATTTCATATTACAGCTGAAATGATAGACTACTACGACATCTCCGGATGTTACATCCTACGACCCTGGTCTTATAGCATCTGGGACGTTATTAGGAAGTTCCTAAGTAAAAACTTCAGGAAATTGGGAGTCAAAGATGGATACTTCCCTATATTCGTGTCAAAGGTATAGTTTCTTTTCTTTGTATTATTGGATTTAATTAAATTGAGGCCGTCGTGGCGCTGCAGCGTTTGATAGTTATCACAAACTTGACTGACGATTATGAGATTGATTCCCACTCGGTTCAATGCGCACCTAACGTTTCGCACTCGAAAGCTGAGCGAGCAGGTTAACATTAGGTTCCTTCTACATATAAACGAGATACAGTGGGAACTTTATAAAAAGAATTAATAATTTTAATATAAGTACAACCTCACAGACGGCATTTATATTATCATTTCTTCGCTCTGATGTAAAGGCTAAGTATGGTGTTGAGTTCCGCCACTCAACACGAAATGCCTTCAGAATTCAGCGGAAAGTGGGCAACGAGTGGCTTAACGCTAGATTCCTGCCTACCTGCCTACTCTGCTGTACTCCGCTGCGAGACACAGCGTGAAGCTGATTTATATATTTATTTATGTTATTCACAGGCGGCACTAGAACGCGAAAAGACCCACATAGCGGACTTCGCACCGGAAGTGGCGTGGGTGACCCACTCTGGCTCCTCAGAGCTGGCGGAGCACATCGCCATCAGACCCACGTCCGAGACCGTCATGTATCCAGCGTACGCCAAGTGGATACAGAGCCATAGGGACCTGCCGTATAAGCTGAATCAGTGGAATAATGTTGTGGTTGGTATAGTATACTGGAAAACGCGGATTCTATCGCCTAAAGTTACTTTTAGAGACAATTTATACAAAATCCTAAAAATATAACTAAATTTTTACCTATGCGTTATTCTGCTGGACATACATAGGTACAATATACGTTATATTACTGTAAAGTTTTCAAAATAAATCCAGTTATCCATCCTCTCAATTTTTTAAATTTATAATATTAGTAGGATTCGTATGTAAAATTATTTGCCATAGCATTTGAGCATCCGAGTGTAATCGCAAGTAAATCTAAAATAATTTATTATTCAAATAATACTATTAATAGCAAATATTCTTAGATAGTATAGGAAGTGTTGACACCGTCGTGGGGCAGTGGCATAGCGTGTAACTGTAAACGCTACGATTGTAAGTTCGATAACCAATCGGGGGGATGAGCTTTTATTTCTATGGAGAAAATGATATATTTATTTACACCGCTCACCATATAACCTGCGAGTGCAAGGGGTAACACAATTTGCAAATCAAAAAACTATAAATTAAAATATCTTATAAAATCTCATAAGTAAATATTATCCGTTATTAATTTAGAGGTGGGAGTTCAAGCAGCCGCAGCCGTTCTTGCGGACTCGCGAGTTCCTCTGGCAGGAAGGACACACCGCCTTCCGAACTAAAGAGGAAGCGGATGAGGAAGTCCTGCAGATATTAGGTGAATATATTATGTCCATTTCATAAAAATATAATTGATATTTTGTTTATTTCAATATGGGTTCTTACTTTTTTAGTTTTTATCAAAAATTAATAAACAAACGCAGATTTTTTTTTCTTAATATCTTCAAATTCTTTCTTGTGGATGGGTACTGATGGTATGGTTTACAACATCTTGATTTTACGTGAATCTTGGCAGAGTTACGTAAACTGTTTCTGATAACATTGTTTTATTATAGTTTTACTTTGTTTTCCAATAATTCGATTTTACGAATCAAAATGACAAATCTTGGCAAAATAACCAAGAAAAAATATATACACAACACTCTTTTTTGCTTGCTTTATCCAATATTCTAGCAAAAATAAGTTCGAAGTTTGATTAAAGTTGTATAGTAATATGTTTTTTGTTTATTCAAGTAAATTCTAATGTAATGTACATAAAATATACACTAATCTATTAAATTTATTCACAAACAAGAGCTTTACGCCCGTGTCTACGAGGAGTTGCTGGCGGTGCCAGTCATCAAGGGGCGCAAGACGGAGAAGGAGAAGTTCGCGGGCGGAGACTATACTACCACCGTGGAGGCCTACATACCCGCTAGCGGGAGGGGAATACAGGTGCTTTTCAATTTATGTGACTGAAAGTAATGTTGGTTGAAGTTAATTTTTTTTGGGATTAATAAGTTTAAATTATTTAATTTAAATAGTTGCACTATTTAATTAAATTATTTAACCGGTTTAATCACGTATATTTAGTATTATACAGTTTTGGTTCTTTCCGTGGCCACGGCAATTTTTTGAAACCTGACATTTTTAAAATTATTATTATTTATTAATTTATTTTTAACCAAGTAAATGAAATTGATTTAAAATCTTCATTTCTCAAAGAAACCCTCCCAAAATATAAATATTTCTTTTTTTTATCAATTCGTTTAATATTCAGGGAGCGACCAGTCATCACCTCGGTGTAAACTTCTCTAAAATGTTTGAAATAGTATACGACGATCCCGACACACAAGAGAAGAAGTACGTTTTCCAGAATTCATGGGGTCTTACCACTAGAACTATAGGTATGCACATTGTTTTTTAAACTATAATATCTGTATATTTTTATTTTTAACTAATAATCTGAGGTTAAATTAAGGTTTTGATTTGGTATTTCACATCGGTTTTCTTTGCCTTCATTTTAACTATTTAAGATATATACATCAATCTAACAAAATATTGGTATATTTATTTGCCCTCGCAATGCGCGGCGTAGAGTTATGCCATACACATGTTATGGTTACGAATATGAACCCTGTTATGGATCCTTATGCATGCCATCTCACGCGTCCCTGACATCTTTGAATATGAGATTTTTTAAAAATTTTAAAAATATAATATTTAAAAAATATTATTATATAAAATATTATATAAAAAATATAATATTATAACAATATAAACTATATTTCTTTCATAACCCATGAATAGATCATATAATATTAAATTGAATAATATATCCCATACCATATTAATAACCAGGCGTGATGGTCCTCGTCCACGGCGATAACCGCGGCCTCGTACTTCCCCCAAGAGTTGCCGACATCCAAGCCATAGTGGTCCCTTGCGGCATAACAGCTTCAAGCAGTACTGAAGAACGTAAAAGCCTCATAGACTCCTGTAAGCAACTCGTGGAAGAGTTGGAAGCAGTTGGTATACGGGCTGATGGGGATTATAGGGATAATTACTCTCCAGGATGGAAGTTCAACCATTGGGAGCTTAAGGTTAGTTTTTTTCTTTTTAGACAGACAGGTAGACTTTTGGGGATGGAACAGATAGGGATGGAAGTTCAACCATTTTTAAGTTTAGGGTTAATTTTTATATCAATGTTTTGTTACGGGGAACCTAGTTATACAATATTATATACAAAAATAATTTATATATAAAAGAGTAAAATTAAACTGTTATACACAGGGTGTACCAATTCGCGTAGAACTAGGCCCCAAAGACATGGCGAAGGGCGAAGTAGTTGCAGTAAGACGTCTCACTGGGGAGAAGACTACTCTAAAACGAGGAGATGCACCTGCACACCTCCTGGCTCTACTTGAGAAGACACACCAGGATATGTTGGATAAGTATGTGTTTTTTCTCTTTTTACGCAAAGTAGCGTAATGTGTTTTTCAATCTATGGCTAGGCATGTATAGTACTATCGACGGGTCGTGGTCTGCCCTGAAGTTAGCTATAGATGTTTATATAGACTTGATTTTAGGATTTTTCTTACTTTTATTTTTTTGGCGGCCAAAACTCTTTGTCCGTGTATGTTTGTTTATTCCTTTGTGTAGTCGTGGACACTAAACTGGTAGACAGATTTTTATGATTTCGTAAATTGTGTTTTATTTACATTGGTTAAGGGCATTAAAAATGTGAACGATAATGGTTTTTAGATATACATACATTTTTTACTAAATATGTCATTAACTACTCTATGAAATATATATATTTAATATTGAGTTTCGCCACTCAACACGCAATATCTTAACACTAGGTTTCCAGGTTCCTACCGCTGCCTACCCTGCTATAGCCTGAATAATTATAAAAAATAATAATATAATATATATATATAATATCGTGCCATTTTTTTTGTCTTTAGAGCAACTAAAGAAAGGGATGAACGACTATCGCTTGTGACTAAGTGGGAGGACTTTATCGACGCATTGGAAAGGAGACATATTCTTCTAGCGCCATTCTGCGGAGAAATACCTTGTGAGGATAGCATTAAGAATGACAGTGCCAGGTATTTATTATGTTTACATTATTCTTTTATATTACTGTCCTTTAATGAAAAAACAATAATTATTTCCTATTTTTACAAATAAAATAAACAATTATATGTTATAAATGTTATTTAAGTTAAATATGGATTCATAAAAAAAATATACTCTGCTTTATTATAAATAATATATTTTCGATCTGTATTTATTTATAGAACTGAAGATGATCCGTCAGCTGAAGTTAAAGGGCCAGCTATGGGTGCTAAGTCATTGTGTATTCCTTTCGAGCCCCCTCGACAATTGAATGCTGATGACAAGTGTATTCACCCAGCATGCAACAAAAAACCCAAATATATCACATTATTTGGCAGAAGCTATTAAACTGCTCTGTTACTTATTTAAATGTTAAAACTTTTATAAACTTTCAATT